>JAPMOK011276581.1:0-17125 GCA_029874615.1 Achondrostoma oligolepis
CTATATATGCCTCCTCTCATGCTGATTGGATAGATCATTTGAACGTGTTCCTCCCGAACTTTGTTAATATAACATCATGTTGTGTGTGTCAAGTATTGATGTCTGTGCATCATTGGGTGATGCTTATAAGATAATGTCACATCTTCTTTCAAAGATGAATCTCAGCAGTTGCTTCACTATTGTGAAAGATCCATCTGCTAACAATTATGATTTTGAAATAACTAATAGGTAAATGTTCATGCGAACAAATGTTCATAAGAATAGTTTGACTAAACAATTTCATAGTTAACATCATTTTAACACATTTAAAATAGATATACTGTATATATATTTGTCACATTTCTGACTTGACTAGATGAGAACATTTTAATATGAATACAGAAGGTCTAAGATCCCAATCTACTGGAACACTGATCACCATTATGGTGACTTCAAAACAATTGCAGCGGTAAAGAATACACTGATGCCTGATGCCGGTTCACAGGTTGCCCTTTCTTGTACCTCTTTTGATTGATACAAACCATACTGGAAACACTCCAAACAATTAATCATCATTGCAAACTAATATACTTTTGCTTATTTTCAGAACTTTTTAATTGAAAGGTGTATAATTTAGGTCAATAATGACTATGTAATTAATAATTGTCAATGTGACGAGACATTAAGGGAGCTGTTTTCAGCATATTTGGCATATGATTAATAAAGAATGTGCACATACATTCAGCAAATTCACTACTATCAGCATTGGGAACATTGCAAACAGACTGACTTCAGTGCAACTTGCATCATTCAGCCAGTAGGAGGCCACAATTGACTGTGACTGCAAGTGAACCATTCAATTTGTTAAAAACATGGTTAATTCAGGAAAGTTACTAAAACTATTTGAGCCTTTATGTTCAAACAAATTGCTCATATAAAACACATTTTGCTTATGTTTATGCACTGTTTGAGACAGATTTCTATCATTTAAATCCAAAATGACGAACTCAAAAACAAAGATGAAATAAAGTATATACATTTTACTGAGCTATTTTTAATACACTTTGGGAGGATTTCCAGTCTCTTCTGTATTTCCAGTGTCGATCATTTAATGTAACATTTAACCAGATTCTCATCGTAAAGAATGTTTTTGTTTTGTTTTTGCCTTCAAATATTTTAAAATGTACACATGTAGATCTTTAGAGATGCTTAATCTCTTATACAAATCAAATAGCTTTTGGTTCACTGGCTGAAAAGTAGGTGCTTCTTATTCCTGTAAAAGATAAAAGACTCTAAACAAACAAGCAACCTGAAACAAATTAATAGTATTTGCAAAACTTTTTATTCCTCACTATATATTGAACATTGCATGTTTCTATATGCAGAATACATTTTGCTTTACATTAGTGATCCCATATGAGATTGTATTATTATCAGGTTAGTTTGGAAGTTTTTCAGGATATAAAATAAATACAAAAAAAGTGAATGGTTTCCTTATAATAATTCATCTGGATTTGAAGAGGTGAGGTCTTCCTTTTACTTTGGCTGTAAGAATACATTCGTGAAGATGGAAGTACTTTCTCTGTTTGTCTCAATCCTTACTAGTTTTTTACCCGTTTTTTTAGTTTTTTTTTTTTTTTACCACCACGATTTAATCAATCAATCAATCAATGTATATCCTCCTTAACCTGGGAAAACAAGATGACTTTGAGCGCAGTGCAATCTGTCTTACTGAATGACTAATTTGTTGTGATTTTTTTCATCTCTTTTGTTTCTTTCTGATATGCTTGGCTCATTCCCTGAAGAAATGTGATGACATGACTGTGTTACTGTGCTTTTGTACCTGGGCAATGTGATGTTGTATTAGTAAACATTCATTATCTGGGGTTGTTTCATAGTTCCTTGTATAAAAGTTTGTTCAATGTATAGCTTTATTCCTTAAATTTTTTTTTATAATAATGTATTGCACTGTATTACCAGTGACGAAACGGGCACACAAAAAAAATTATTTCAAAGTTTGTGTTCTCAGGCCACTAAAATGCTGTTGTGGTGTAAATGAACACCATTAAACACCATTAAAAGAGAGAATTAAAGTTTTCCATTCTCAGTTAAAACGGTGTCGTTTAACGGGCCCCTAAGTTAATAACGGAAAACACACATGCCTGGAGTGTAAATGCATTTCTCAATAAATATTCTGAAGACTGTTCATAATAAAAACATTTAATTGTACAAATCTCTCACAATGAAAAAAATATATAAATTACATACAAAACTAGCTTTAAAAACTGCATTAATGATAACACACTTCTAGCAGAAGAACTGTGCCAGAGCACAAAGGCCATCGAATCATTTTACAGTAAGTGTCGATCACACCAAGGATGATAACTATAATAACAATAAAGATATGGTTCTAAAAGTCGAGAAATTACACAGAGAAATGATATCGTTGGAATCCCTTTCAGAAGGATTTCAAGCTGATGAACAATAAAAATTGCCAATCCTGCTTTAAAGAGTTTGAGCATTTAAAGCGACAGACTTGTGCATAAAATAAACAGAACTAGGTGGTGTGCTGGTGTGAATGCTAATCGAGTTATCTTTATGGGTATCGTTATTGGTGTGAACAGGCTTTAAATCATTACAATGGCACAAGTCTGAGCGCTACAGATCCTTCATATGATACAGAGCATCATTGCATTGAACAATGTCAGTTTTTGAAATCTTAAGCACCATTTTGAGTATTTCACTATAGTCTACTGAAACATACTTTCATGCCCACATACTTGCAGTTCAGGTAAATGTTTCTTTCTGTGTAATGTTATTATATCATAATAGTATTATGTGAAATGCCATTCAAATCAACAAGATCATGACCAGCATGATGTAATTGTATTGATTCTCTCATCACTTACATTTAGGATTTGACAGCAGCAAACAATTACCATGTAAATGAATAGTACCATTTAAATAAACACAATTTCTACAAAATCATATGACTGTAAAGTAGTTATAAATACTCATAATATACAATTAAATATCACAAAAACCTTTAAAAGCACATTTCACTCCAAAGTCAATAGAAAGAAAAAAGAAATCCTATTTTGCAGCAATAAGATTACAACCATAGCACATTCCATTACCTCAACAAACTATCTCATTCTTATTACTGTAATGCAAAAATGCAAGTATTTTGAAATCGTAAAATATTCATATAGCACCGTATATATATCACAGTACATGTATATGTGTTTCATTTAATCTTAAATAAATAAAAAAATATTACAAATATTTATATTTCATTCATTTTTACTGAGAGAGTAAAATCATGGCCACGTATGACACAACTGGTAATTAAAATAATGAAATAATAGTTAAAACATCTGGATGCATTACATTTATGAGAATTTTGAGAGAGAAATGTGCTTGATTGTCAAAATTTGTCAATGCAAAAAAAACATAAAAAAACAGTGGTTCTAAAAATATGCATTATCTTCATACAAAATATGACTTCTTTTTATTTTTTGAGTTTGGGGAGAAATGCATTTTTGTGAGATTCAGCCAACCCTTACTGAAAAACCACATGAGTATACCATCACATGGATTTCACATGTGCAAAGTGTGTGTTCCACATGTGACCATGTGTTTTTGCACATGTGAAAGCAGGTCTTTTCTCCAAGAAAATGTTGTTTTTTTTCATTGTTTTCTAACATGGTTAGAATGTGTTTTTGGCATTGATCATAAGTGTCTGAGGCAGAGCAGCCGGTTCATTTGCTCAGTCTGAGCCAGTCTCTCCAGTGGGGCAGGTTCTGCTCTGGGCTGATCTCTGACACGACCGAGGGGGAAGAAGAGGGCCGTCTGGACTTACGCAGGAAAGAAAGATGCCCCGTCGATCTCTTCTGGGGCAGTTGCTGGTGTTCTGTCTGCTGTTGGCTCCTCAGCTGCTGATTGATGATAATCTGGATATCGTCCTGAGGGGTACACGTCAATCATTATTATATAAAAATATTATTGTTTTTATTCTTTTGCTCATAATTATTTTAATTTGTGTCTATGTGCTAGTTGATAGCAATTCATTTAATCTCAAATGCAGTTCCATAATGGCAGATTAAACAGCTGCATGCTTTCACTGTGAACAGCAGGGGGTGACAGAGCACGACCACTGAACAGCATCAGAAAGATAATCCTAACAACTGAAAATCCATAAGTGAGGACTTTTATAAGTCCACTGTTGTGATCACACTACAGTTTTCTACCTGCCAGGCCTCCAGTTCCTGCGACAGCTCTAGTTTACGCTGAATGGCTTCCAGGAGTTGGTTGTTTAAACACATCATATCATGCTTAGTCCTCAGCAGCTCTGCTTCCATCGCTGTCTTCCTGCATGAGAGGAAACCAACACTTTCTTAAAAATGACACCTTTCTACAATAAATTATAATTATCTTATGTATATTTTCTTTCTCATTTAAGGAACCATAGTACCAAGTAAGTGTTTAATATTTACTTTGCGATGGCATCGTCTCTGTCCTTCATGGCCTGCTGAACTACTTCCTCATCCACGAGTCGCAGCTTGAGCTTAGTGTTTTCTGCTATCAGATGCTCATTCTGGAGAGGGTGCCAACAAATTATGGTTAGCAAATGTCTGTCTAATTCAAATGTCTGTCTAAGAGAACATGGAAACATGCATGTTCTGTATTTGCTCTGCTTGCTTGCAAAACTAATTCCAAGCATTTAAGCTTAAGCTCAATGATCAACATGTTTTCAAAGTAATGAGACATATTTTAAATAGTTGTCCTGGTAGTGTACAGATGGGAAAAACTGTTTTGACAGCGAGTTGTTTAGAAACAGACAAGTGCTCTTAAACTATGAGTGTGCCTCGTGAATATATTGATGAGCTTTCAGTTGCAGAAACTTTCACACATTGTGTTTTTTCAGCATCTGTTAAAAACATGTCCAATCAATGTTGATAACCTTGTACAGTGGGGAAAATAATTATTTGATCCCCTGCTGATTTTGTAAGTTTGCCCACTTACAAAGAAATTAAGGGTACATTTTTTTATGGGAGGTTTGTTTTAATGGATAGAGACAGAATATCAAACAAAAAATCCAGAAAAAACACATATATATAGGTCATAAATTGATTTGCATTTCAGTGAGTGAAATAAGTACAAATTTATTTCCCATATATGAATGATCAATATTAAATGGTTTAACCATATTTTTTTTTAAATATACAGAATAATATATTGTGTTAATATATTACAATATATTGAATAATACATAAGGAATTGCCGCTTTTTATATATTGAAAAATATGTGACAATATATTTACTAATATATCATAATGTATGTAATTTTATATTCAGTAATACACTACATAATATATAGATGTATATGTGATCAGATATGGTACTGCATGTGTAATATATTGCAGATATATTTACTCGTGCAAAATAAACACACATATATAGAGAAATATATAATGTAATATATTCCATATTTTATTTACATTATAAATGTTTCATATTTTCAAGCTAGTTATCAAAAGCTCAAGCACACCTGCATGTATTAAAGTATTTAACCAAAATACTATCACTGTGCTGAGGATACACAGCCATTTCTATTAAACATAGTAATTATAGTTTTAATGGTCTTTGGCACAATAACCCCAAAAACTCACACATACCAGAAACACTTTTAAATTCCAAAATAATAGAGCATTAAACACTAACAGATCTACCCCTATATTAATATTGAGCAAAACACATTAAATAACACTTAGTTTTAACATTTGCTCTCCTTTCAGAAGTCAGTCAGAAGCAAAGCAGGCTGGGAACTAGAAATCTATTGTAACTCATTCCGTGAATGTGTGTGAACATACATTCACATTTATATGGGAACATGCATGTGCAATATATGTACACAATAAAGAATAAAACCTTGTGAATATTACATGTAATCCTATTTTTGTCTTCATTTATAAATATGTTATATTCATTAATATATAACCATGGTCAATGCATATATTGCAGTATATAGAAAAATATAAGCACTAGTTTCCCATATTTGAAAATGTATTATGTAATATATCGCATTACATTTTGCAGTATATTCCCATTTATTTTTGTTCTGTGAGGGTGTTTTGGGTCATTGTCATGCTGGAAGACCCATCCACGACCCATCTTCAGTGTTCTGGCTGAGGCAAGGAGGTTCTCGTCCAAGATTTTACGGTACATGGCCCCGTCCATCGGCCCCTCGATACAGTGAACTCGTCCTGTACCCTGTACCCGAAACAGCCCAAAACCATGATGTTTCCACCTCCGTGCTTGACTGTAGGGATGATGTTCTTGAGGTCATAGTCAGCATTTCTCTTCCTCCAAACACGACGAGTTGATTTGATGCTAAAGAGCTCGATTTTGGTCTCATCTGACCACAGCACTTTCTCCCAAGCCTTCTCTGACTCATCAGATGTTCATTGGCAAACTTCAGATGGGCTTGAACATGTTCCTTCTTGAGCAGGGGGATCTTGCGCATGCTGCAGGATTTCAATCCATTGTGGCGTAGTGTGTTACCAATGGTTTGCTTGGTGACTGTGGTCCCAACTGCCTTGAGATCATTAACAAACTCCTCCCGTGTAGTTCTGGGCGGATCCCTCACCTTCCTCATGATCATCCTTACCTCATGAGGCGAGATCTTGCATGGAGCTCCAGACCGAGGGCGATTGGTGGTTATTTTGTATTTCTTCCATTTCTTCCAGTTACATAAAAACGTAGATAAGCCTATTTGATACCGAAAACTAAGACTGACTGCCCCTGACTAACAGCTAGTAGGTCATACTAGAACTTAAGACACTGTCTTAACATTATGGCTATGTTTATGCAACCGGCCGCAGGAGTACTTTCTTAAAGTGACAGGGCTATTCTGTGTTCCACATGAGCACATAACCAATCTGTGGGAGGCAGAATTCTGGCTGGATGGTAGGGGATCAAATGCTAGTCAATTTATAACCTATAATAATGTGTTTTTTTCTGGATTTTTTGGTTGATATTCTGTCTCTATCCGTTAAAATATACCATCAAAATGATAGACCCTTCATTTCTTTGTAAGAGGGCAAACTTACAAAATCACCAGGGGTTCAAATGATTATTTTCTCCACTGTAAATATGCAAATAAAAAATGCTAACCCCAACACTTGAAAACTGCTGACCCAGGACAGATGTTAACCCTAGGGCAAAGTATGAACGGTGTAAAACATAGAACAAGATAAGCCAGGATTATGTAAATGGTGAGTTTAAAGGTGAAGCATGTCATTTAGATGGGGTAATTAACAACTATTAATTATGCAATTGATCATTTTTGCCAGAAATGACACATTTTATCTTTAGCCAATTAAAGTGTGAAAGACCCAAATAAGAGTCAGTGAGGGAGGACCAGTTTTACATGTCTTGCCATGTAATATTCTTCTCTTCCTAAAAGCATATCCATTGGAGACTCGCAACACATTCACCAATTGACTGCATTTGTTAAATGTCTTAATTCAGCAGAGAATCCCAGCAGGAAAAGAAAAAATAAAACACATTCCTCAGGCCCTCCAAAGAATGGAGCCATTTTTAAGAAACTGACCCCAGGTCAGTGACAGTGGTATTGGGCTGTTATTGGTTGTGGCTGAAAGCTTGAATGCATGGATAGACGTTACCTGATCCTGTAGCTCCTGTATCCGGATGACATTCTCACAAGGATCGCTCACCGGTCCCACAATGGGCTTCCTCATCTCCTGCAGACACAAATGATGCAGGAGCGTTAAGCACTGCATGGAGGTTAGCCTGGGAGAATTTGTGAAGCGTCGCCTTTGTTAGGCCAGGCAGGGTGTATCTCTCTTCAGCATCAGTATCATGTAACAGACATAAACAGCCCTCTGTTCAATCTCTCCCTCATTCTCTCTCTTTCAGTCTCTACCTCTGGCTACATCTGTGGCTTCGTTGATCCTTACTGAACACACCCCAACCTGAGCAAAAAACTCTGACACAATTCCCACTTCAATGCTTACACCAACACTCAACCAATGTCAGCTGACAAAAACTAGCAATATAATGCATCAATAGTATAGTGGAAAGAATGTTTAATATTCAAACTTTTTGTCCATTAATAACATTGGACAGCAATTACTGATGCAAATTAACAGTACATAATATATATTCTGATCCCTTCTCCTTTCATAATGGGCAAATCTCACAAAAACAGGTCCAGGTGACATTTTACCTCCAAATAATTAAAAAGAAAAGAAAAAAGAAAAGAAAGAAAGACATTTGTTGCATGTTTTATATTACCATCATATGTTTTGCATTATTTTATATTTTTTAAACTATTTCATTTTCTGTCAAATATTTGAGTTAGATTTTTAGTAATTCTCTTCATACTGATGCTGAATTAATTATTAATAGATCATTAATGAAATACATTTATAGTATTATAATATATAATATAAATAAATATATAATATAAAAAAATAAAAAATAAATCACATTTCAGTTCAAATAAAAAAATTAAAAAAAAATTAAAAAAGACATTTATTTTGTTTTGCATTGGATAGAAAATCTCAATCCAAAAACACCAGGGTCCAAACTGCTTCACTTGTTATTTTCCCCCCTTATAACATGAAAGGAATATAATCGGGGAAGGTTCTTGACAGGTTACGTAAGATTCACCCAATGTCAAAACTTTTTATAGGCCATGAGGACAAATAAAAGATAACTGATATGGTCTGAATGAAGCTATACTTGAAGATATAGAACAGTGGCCAAAAGTGATTTTCAGGCCAAGGAAATTTGACATCTTAACCCTTAATTCAAATATTATAAAAAAAAAAATTATAAAACGTTTAGTTCCAATCCTTGATTCAGATTTTTTATTAACGATAAATCACGGGACCGCTTCACCCAACGATTCTATGTATCACTACACAACACCCCTAGCAGCCATCTTAGCAACGTAAACATATTATATTCTCATTGATGTTGTTCATTGAAGCTTATAGAGTAGAGTATTGTGAGAGATCGAGTAAGCGAGTGTACCTGCATTTACATTTAGACATAGCATTTTCCTTCAGGTCAGTCCTATATTCATAAAAAAAAAACTGTTTAAATGTCCACTGCGATATCTTGTCCTTTTAACAGTTAGGGGGTTTTCCAGTGCCCTAGTCATCTGTCAGTTGCAAAAGGTCACATTCTGTGATCCTGTGACTCCTCCTGGCATCGAGCCTAACAACGGCATTCAGCCGTGACTTATTCCCGATACAGCACAGCCTCTCGTCCCTTCTTGCTTTCTTAAATACCTTTTAACCAAGTTTAGCGTTTCGTTCTTCCCTCGTATTCAAAATATTTAAAATATATAAAATACTTTGATGGTTTACTCGAACTTGTAAGGTCGTTAAAAACAAATATCACCTCGGGACGTCACTTTTGGCCACTACTACAGTATATGCTTGTGAATGTGAATTATTGTTGTTGAAATGTGACACTGTACGAGATGTCAAAATACTCCAGGGAAGATATGTTAAATGCAGCAGATCACATGTCAGCTTCTGTTACGCTTGTGTCATTGTGTGCTCCAAAACAACTTTACCTGTAGTGTCTCGCTCTGTGCTATCCATTGTGCTGCATGTTTCAATTGTCCCAGCATGCCCTGCAGGCTGTCATCTGAGTTCTGCTCAGCCTCTGTTCTGTCGGCCACAGGTTGAAGCACTTCCAGGATGTAGTGCACCTCCCGAGAGACCTGCTGGGCAAGGGTATGTAGATGAGATTGACGACCTTTGATTAGGCTATTCTCGCATGACTATTCGCTTTTATGATCACCTACATGGAATAGCTGTTACCCTGTTGGACTAACTAAAATCTGATTAAATTTGGTCAAAAGATGACCATAGAAATGTTACACTCTCCCTTGTAGGTGTATTCATTTTAACCAGGCCCACGAAAAATATCCAGTAACACATTTATTTGAAAATAGAGTGTGGTGCAATCTGGCATTATCAGGTTACAGTGAGAACAGTTCAGTGTATCACCTGTTCTTTGTCCAGGCTCCAGTCTGCGGTGTCCAGATTGTTTTCCAGCTCCGACAGTAAAGAAGTGTCATTGTGACTTTTCTCCTGGAGGGCCACCTCCTCCTGCAGCGCCTCAACCTGAGACTGCAGCTCATGTGCCCAGGAACGAGCCCCATCCACGTCTCGCCAGGCCTCTGCCAGCTGAGACACAGGGAAAACATGTATTATTAATCATGTAGGCTATGTACAAATGTGTGCATGCTATCTTCTAGAAAGAGCCAACATTTGACCCAGAAATGTGCATTTTTTTACATTTATCAAGTGTATAAAACAAACATTTTGCCACTTTTGGTGTGATTTTTGCCCTGAGCCCTGGTTGATTTCTCCCTCTGGTGCACACACAGACATCTTGTACTAACACAATGGCAGAACATCAGCATTTGAGAATGCTTGTCATCTCTGGATCATGTAAAAACTCTTTATCGATTATAATAACTGTACTGAAATTTTAAGACAGAAATCCTAGACCATCCTACAGGCAACAGTTTCCCGACTTATCATTTACCATTAAGCATTCTGCTCGATTGAGCATAGTCTGTCTGTGAGTGTGTGTTGTGTGTGTGACCGAACCTGTTGTATGTGTGTGTGACTCTGTTGTTCCTGTAAATCCAGGCGTTTGTGCAGTGAGGACACACTGTCTTTAAGTTCCTCATTCTCGTGACAAGTCATCTTCAAGCGCTGTTCAAGTGTTTGCTCCCGTTGCGTGAGCCGCGCTACCTGAACATACACACACACACACATAAACATTTATCACAACTTTCTAAACTTTAAAGTCAGCAAATACTACAATCATTCACGCTAAAGATGCTGTCACTTTATCATGTGGTTGAGGAGTTTGCATGTCACTATAATCCTTGAATGATTCCCCTCCAAAGAATTGCACATGGTCTAGAGTGACACAGCAGTGAAAGCACTCTTTAAACGTTTCTCAGCCAATCAAATCTGAGGTTCGGAATGAACTGTTATATAATATTTAATAAACAAGCATGCGTTAAAAACCGCAGGATCAATGCTGGACTATTTTTGCAGTATATTTTTATCGTATATAATGCCATACAGATATCTGAGTGTGCAGGCATGGGACCGTTTCTCACCTGTTCTCTAAGAGCATTGATGATTTCTTCATCCTGGGGTCTGGCATGCCCCCTTTCTCTCATTTCCTGTTTTAGTCTTTGAAGCTCGCTGGTCATGGTTCGCTCCACTTCCATACCCTAAACATACACAACACAGCTCACTTATCAGCCACAAAACTCTCAAATACATGCAGTGTGTTCACAAATCAAATGGGTCGCAATTAAGAAGAGAAAGCAACAGTAACAAAGAGACGTGTTTTTCCACTAAGGAATGTGTCCCATTTTCATAATGAAAAGGAGTTGCGTTCGCTTGATAAGAGCTGAACAAAAGCCTGCACTGGGCGTTGGGAAGCCTGTGGTGACCAACCTGAATCAGCAGATAACTGGACAGCCCTCAGCGTTCATCACACACGCTCAGAACCAGATCAAAGAGGCACATGACAGATGCAGCTTGGCATCTTAGTCTTGGCGGTGGCATCATCATCATCCTAGATAGTCACTGTGAGTGTGTATGGGACGGGGGCGGGAATGACCCCACGCCCAACAGCATATGGAGGGGTGGCAAGAGGTCCTGGTTCAATGAGACTCAACTGCCAACCAGCACAAGGTTAGTGGTCCCTTGAGGGAAAAGCTATTCAGGACTGAAGATAAAGCTAACGCGCCATTATGTTAACCAGCACAAGTCCAGCTCCTGTAGCATTCAATAACACTCCTGCCAGCTGATGCCCCAAGCCAGAGCGCATTCATGGCGTATCTACCTCCTGTGGCGTCTCCAAACCAATAAATCTCAGTTTATTCTTAATCAGATTGTATCACAGGCTTTTCTCAAGGGACTACTAGCAGTCGAAAATCAACACTAAAGAGCTAAAATAATATATATATATTTTTTTTTTACAAATATGGTCAAAAGATAAAAAAAAAATAAAAATAAAAAATGAAGAACAACTGGGAACAACTTAATGTTGCGCAAAACTCTGAAAGCAACTTTGTGTACATTGTCAAATTCGGTGCATGAATTTGGAGGCTCCCTACTCAAGACTTATTTATTAGAGACTTTATTTTAGTCAGAACATTGCATATAACCAATTTAATTCCATTGATGGTGTTTTTGATGGTGGGATGCATCACTATTTCTGTTAAACTTGAAGCATAGCTCAAATCATGCAGTTTGTTGAGGGTAGGTGTGGCATTACATAAGACTGGTCCACCGTGGTCAGGTGACTGGAGAACAGCACAAGTGTGAATGATTTACAAATCATGCAATTAAACTCAACAACTCTCCACTTCCAGTACACCTATTTAAAGGTGAATTCAAAATGTGCAGAGGAAACGGGTTCATGTTCTTGCAAATACCCTTGTTTACTGTCCCATATAAGAAAAAACAACAACACAATCAAACTGATACTCCTGAATGGTGCGTGTTTGAAGTATCCTGAGAGGTTTACTCTCTCGAACAGGAAGGCACAGCTTCCCTGGAAAAACTAATGCTTGTTTTGAACCTTCTCTGTAAACAATAGGGGGAGGCCGATTTCCTCTAAATTACTCTGTATTCCCCAGATAGACTCTCTTAGTGCTTCTGTACGCCTCTCTACTGTACAGACAGTCAGGTTCTAAGAGTATGTTATGAAAAGTAACACCAGAAGCTATATGGAATACTTACAAATACACACATTTAACCCAACCTAATCTAAACCCTCACACAAAAAACTTTCTGCATTTTTATGAAGACATTTTTGAGTATGTTCAATAAGCATATTACGTTAATATTGTACTGTCTTTGTGGGGACACTGGTCCACACAGACAGACACACAAGTTTACTTTTGTCTCAAAATGTATAGCTTAAATACTCACCATTCAAGGTCTGTTTACCATAACTGACAAAAGCATATCTCCAACCGAACCATAAAAGTCGCTTATCTATAACTCCGTTCTAGACACTGTTCGAGAGCAGTTAAAAAAGAGCTTACAGATGGTGGGAGCCGCAGTGGAATGAGTGAGAGATACTTCCTCTTCCTTCAGAGCAGGACAGGATGCATACAGTCAACATCAGTGTTTCCTGAACTTGACTTCTTGGAAAAAAACTGTCAAAGACGTCTACTTCGGTCGACTGTCATGTGGAGAATGAGAGGGTGAGGGACCAGTGACCAGTCTGACCACCCAGTGGAACAGTATGAGTTAGCCATTACTACTGTATAACACATGACTACACACATAACAGAATACAGCCCTGGTGTTTTGGCATGTCTGTAATACAAATCTGTGATTTAACAGCTCTTTAAAATGAGCTCGTGAGTTTGAACTGGGAATCCTGGCAAGTGCATAAACACATAAAATGTGTAATGTGTAATCCTTGACCTTGAGCATAACAAACCTGTGAGATTAGATATCAGCCCAATGTGAGAGCAACGTGTGTGAATGAGTCAACAGGAGCAGGCGGATCTAAATTTAGATTATATCTTATACGGTAAAATGGTTTGTGTTGTTGTTGTTTTTAGACAAGTTCTTCATTGTTTTGACTTTTTGGACAAGTCAAAAAAATCTTTATTTTACTGTAATTATGTAAAACATTACTGTATTATGGTAATGAGAATAACCATTATGAATAATGTGAATTATTGAAAAAAAATTCTAAGCTAAACGATTATAATTAAAAAAAAAACATAATAGTGGGGAAAAAATATTAATTGTCCAAAAATATGTTTCATTTCTTTATGCAAAATATGTTTCCTTGTTTTTCTCTTTTGATTTTGGGCTGAAATGTGTTTTTATGAGTTTCATACTATTATCTTTGGAATTCGGATGATGAACGAAAACAGGAATGCAACAAAACAGCACTTCCACAATCACAGAGACAAACACTGTGATCAGTATCTGTTGCACTATTGGCCTTCTAATCGTTATCATCTTTTTTATTACCCTCTACATATGTGTGCGTATATTACGTGTGTGGTCAGGTTTTGAAGTTAAAGAGCACATTCTCTCTTTCCACTGGCAAAGCAACAAATGCACCAGCCTTTAATGATCATATCATGGATACTGGCTTGTCACTATGATCACTGAGGTTTGTCACTATGATCACCTTCTCAAGTTACAATAATTTTGATTTGACATCATGTAATTATTTATTAAACGCCGACTACTTGAGGTGTCATTTCATGCCAGTATTTCCAATGATACACCAAGGATTAATACTTGGGGTTGATGTTTGTTCAGATCATAAACCAAAATATGAGCACTGGTAAAAGTGATGCTTGAAAAGATGTGAGTATGGTAGGTGTCACTGACCGTCTGCAGCTGTTCTCTGAGTCTCTGGCTCTGCTCGCTGTGCTCATGCTTCAGTCTGGTCTTCTCGCTTTCAGCCTCACTCAGAGTCTGGTTGAGTGTGTCCACCTGCGCCTGCAGCTCCTGCACGTCTCGCTCCAGCTCGGACACCTGACTCTCCCACTGAGCCTGACAGATATCCAGCTTCACTCGCAGCTCGTACCTGCCCTGCTGCAGCTCCTGAGCACACAATCACAACATTTTAATCTGCGATATCACACTCAAGTTATAAAAACAACACGGCTTAACTTTATATTAATAGTGGATCCTACAGAGAAACACAACTATGCTCAGGGCATTTGTTGTGTAATCTTTATTTTTAGTAGTAGTAAACTTACAATGACAGTCTTCCATACTTTTACCATCATGTCGTTTCAAACCTGTATGACTTTCTTTCTTCTGTGTAACACAAAAGATATTTTGAAAAACATCTCAGTGCTTTTTATCCATACAATGAAAGCAAATGGGATCACATTATATATTTTTAAACATTTTGTTTTGATTTCTACAGCTGAAAAAGTCATATGAGTTTGGAACGACACAAGGGTGAGTAAAAGATAACAGAATTTTAATTCCAGGGCGAACAATCCTATTAAGGTTACATATTTTATTTATGTTATACATATTTTATGTTACATATTTTAACATTAACTGAATCTGATTTGCAGTCATTAAATGAGACAAGACACATGAAATCTGATGTGAACCTGTTCTCATTTCTTATTTCAGATCTAATTTCTAAATTATAAAAATATGAAGGACTTGTTACATTGGTAACACTTTACAATAAGGTCTCATTTCATAACATTAGTTAATGTATTAACTAACAGGAACTAACAACGAGCAATAGATTTGTTACAGTATTTATTCATATTTGTTAATGTTTGTTAAAAATCCAGCTGTTTGCTGATTTTTCATAGTTCACAGTGCATTAACTAATGTTAACAAATACAACATTTGATTTTAATAATGTATTAGTAAATGTTGAAATTAAAATTAACTAAGATTAATAAATGCTGTAGAAGCATTGTTCATTCTTAGTTCATGTTAACTAATGTAGTTAACTAATTAACCTTATTGCAAAGTGTTACCGTTACATTTACTGTTGCATGAAATTTTCAATAAAAAATCTGCCAAAGAAAACAATATTCAGTGCTGAAAAGAAAAATGATCATGACACCACAGTTGCTTAAAGGCTCGTTCTGAGGAAAGCTCTAACATCATCAGATTACACTTGCTTTAAAATGGTTTTTAACGGCCTTATATGTCCAAAAACATTTAGGGACAACAGTTAAATATACATACTGTAGACTACAGTAGATCTAGAGACATGATAGTAGACACATGAATATTATTACGTTTTATATAAAACAGAAACCTTTAGAAGACTAAAGTGTCGCCCAAAAAAAAAAAAAAAGACAAGCTGAGATGGACGAGGACATCACTGTTTTCTCCAGAGCGGCTATCAGAAACAAACTTTGTTGCATTATTTTCCTGTTATTACTGTAAAGCTGGTAAACTTGACAAACAAAATCACGGAAATTATGACGACTCTCTATAAATACACCGTGCGGTTATTATGCTGCAGAGACGTGGAAACTTGAGTCTCACCTCCAGCTGCTGCATGTATTTGTCCTGAAGTGTGTCTCTGTCTTCCTTCAGTTGTCTGTTCTCTAAGAGCAGAGCATTCCCCACCTGAGCAGCCAGAAGAACTTCATCCTCCTTCTGCCGAATAGCCTCGAACAGCTCCTCACTGTCCTTATACACCGGCAGACCGGCTTCATTGCTGAATTCATATGAGTAGAAGTCTTCCTCCACTTCCATTTTATGTATTTATTTTACAGCTCTTCTCCCCGACTCATGGCGTGTGTATTATGAGTGACGACGCTCCATGCGTTTGCTTCTGTATGCCCCAGTCCCAGTCTGCTCATGGTTTCTTGAAGGCGGATGGTGGAAAGGAACTGTGTCGCGTCGTGTGTGGGTTGGGCTTGTGGTTTAGTTTCAGGTGACTCTTCACCTATTCTTTTTCTTTTCTTTTTTTACAAATACTATACTATTGCACTAAATATTATAGTGAGTTTACTACTTTTTGAGAGCATCGTATGCAGGCCACCAACATGCAAATAGACCTTAGATAGTTTAGATGCATGGCAGGCTAAAAACGAGATTAGCATAATGGGGTTATTATTTTTACACGTATGCATTGCACATTCACAAACAGAAGGTTTATTCACAAATATCTAAAATCAGATGCACAGTTAAATAAATGTAATACCTTTCACAAAAATGAAATGGAAATTTGCATACGAATTAATACAATAAGTTTAGAAAACACAATGAGCTTTACGATTTATTGCAAATAGAAAAATGTTTTACACATGGTTTTCAACTCTTGAACTAAAGGGGTGGGGGAACTCCAAAAGGGCACGGGACTTCCACCAAAGTCTCTTGTCACTCACTCCACCCACTATATTCTAGCAACAGCCGACTACAGTAGTCTGGAGTTTAATACCAAAGTGATCTCATGTTTATTTTTCTGCAATTTTATGGTGTGCAGTATGAGACATAGGCCTAAGTTAGTTCTTTCTTTCTTTCTTTTTTTCTTTCTTTCTTTCTTTCTTTCTTTCTTTCTTTCTTTCTTTCTTTCTTTCTTTCTTTCT
>JAPMOK011276757.1:0-11863 GCA_029874615.1 Achondrostoma oligolepis
ATACTGTATTCATTTATTAAAACATAAAAAATGCAAAACACTGAGGGGAAATGCACTACATTTTCAGTACAAGCAACACTGCAGCCTCCCAGATCCTTACAATAAAGCCCCCCTGAAGTGCCTTAGAATGCATAGCTTTGAATTTCCACTGAAACAAGCCTAAGGCGGGACATATTGAATGGCCCCTCCCTCTTTTCAAATAGCCAATAGCATTTAGTTTACCTCACAGAAGGCAAGTCGTACTTGACAGCACCATGGAAGTGAATCCGAGCGCTGATGACACGTTGGATTAAATAGCAGAGGTGTGAATAAATTCAAGCCATTTCATTTTTAACCAACGTACAGTTGGAAAACGGAATAAACTCGAGCGTTTGAGCAAGCGAACACACATCTCCGACCCATATTGCTCCGTGACGTGTCAACGGCCCCTTGGCCAGGTGGTATTTATAGCATAGGGGGCGGGACACTTTAGATTCTAGAGAGCATTTGATTGGACAGAAGAAGTGATGAGAACCTGAAGTCCATGGTGATGTCATTGTGGCGAGCAGGACGAGGCCGGTGGCGCGATTACTAATGAGCGACACCTGCGGGACGCACCGGTCTCGTATCTCTCGCGGAGGAGCGAAAGCATAAAAGGAGGAGCGACAACAGTGAAGAATGAAAGAGGCCAGGCCTGGACTATTTTATTTGATGTTTACATTTATTTTATGTGACAGCAATTGTCCGTGAGGGGCTGCCGTCTTTTACTTTCGTTTTGTACTTTGCCGGTTCCCGCCTCCTTCTTCCCATATCATCTAGTCCTAAATATCCGTGATCCATTTAGGTGGAAGTGAGACACTGTAAGTTTTGAATGCTTCTATCTTCTAAATGCAAATTTTGTCATTGTTTTGGAACACACCAGCTTATTTATAACCTTATTGCTAACATATTCATACTAAAAGCTAAAAAACTTACATTTTGTTTTCAGGGGACCTTAAAAATAAACCCCAGGTGTTTACATAATTCTGACTTATTTATTTCTTTGATCATTTTTCTGCTGTACACCTGTAATCACTCCACACACTCCAACAACAAAGCATTTCCACTGAGCTGCAATGCGAAAAAATAACAAACGCTGTTGGAAAGCTAATGGATGTGTATTGTCCGCCATGTAGGGAATGGCGGTCCATTGAAGATAGACACAAGCGAGCCATTACAGCAGGACCAGATAATGAAAGCACAATCACGGTTTAAGAGCGCCACGGGCTGGTCATTTTTCCTCGTTCCTAAGCTTTTTGTGCGCAGAGCCCAGATTTACCGGAATAATGGGCAGCCGAGATCCGGAAGAATTCCCCTCCGAGAGCCGCAGTCAAAGGCCTCAATCCTTCACAGCTTCAGAGAGCGCACAGAAAGATGGATGAGGTGCTAGAGGAGGAGAGGGCAGGCGGTGGTGTTTTAGCTTTACTTCCCGGGATAACAGCCAGCTTTGGTATTAAAATTTAAGTGTGTGTCCCAGCCCAACAAAAGCCGAGAGAGACGGTGAGCAGTGATCAAGAGCATTAATGATGACCAGCCCCGCCACTTCCAGCTTCTTAACTCTGATAGCCATCTTAAGCACTTTTCCTGTGTCTTCCCAGCACACAAAATCAATTGGTGTTTATCCAGCTCCTCTCCCTGTACTGTCTTGTATATCGAGTTGCGGCCTTTTAGCATGCAGTGTGCACCGGTTCAGGGATTGATGGCAAACCGAGTTGCCGCGTCTGGTGAAATTGCCGGATCTGCAAGGGGCTCATCTGAGCTTGACAGCCGCTGAGAATGAGTATAAAAAGCACCGTGTTCTTCCACCTTAGGGCTGACTTTACATTCTAATCTCACAAGCATTTTTGGTTAAATGAGAAAACACTACAGTCAAAACGGAGGAACACTTCCATCACGCTTCCAATTTAACGGTGTCTTTGTTGCCAGGAGCACGCAATTCTCAGGGGCTGACCGAAAATCATAAAAAAGACATGTCTCAAACTGTCTCGCTGCCGTAGATATTGGGCTACTGTCCTTATTCCAAAGTACATAGACACTATAGATGGAAATTCTGCCTGTCAGGTTCATAGGGACAGAATGGACATGTATTAGGAACAGAGGAAGAGAAAAGGAGAGGAACAGAGAATTACCATAACAATTTCATTTCTTCATAAATGTCACATGGTCTTATTGTGCAAAATTCATCAGTGCATGCTATTCTTAAAAAAAAAATGTTTCTCACAATATTTTATCAAAATGTAATGACTTCCTCTCCCTCTAAAACAACGTTATGCTGATGTAAAAAAAAGGTTGTGCTGGAAATAAATGATATGTAAGGGAAAATGTACAGTCTAAATATTATTCCCAGCTGAATATTCTGTTTCCCTCAGAAATACACCACTTTGAGGAAGTTTAATGCATCACATATGCGGTTTCATGTTGTCTAATACTTCTGTAATATAGGATGGTTTTAAAGCAATAAATGCAGCTGCAAAAAGCTGGACATTACACTACCAACTTGGCTGCTGATCAATTTAATGACAAGCTTGGACCAGCTAATGAAAATCTTCGAGCAGATAATAATAATTGTCTTGGACCAATTAATAACCATTTTAGATCAGCCTTTGAGCAGCTTGGTCCCGCTAATGACTATCTCAGATCAGCTATTGACCTGCTTGAGCAAATGATCATTTTAGAGCAGAAAGAAAGAAAAAAAAAACACAACTAATGACCAGCTTGGTCCAACTAATAACCATTTTATACCAGCTATTGACCAGATTGAACCAGCTAATGGTAATATTAGAGCATAAAGCGAGAACAAAACACAGCTAGGACCAGCTAATAAGGTCTAATGAATACCAGCTGGTCCAACTAATAACCATTTTATACCACCTACAGTAATAACCAGTTCGGACCAATTAATAACCTTTTTTTTTTTTTTTTTTTTTTACCAGCTAATGACCAGCTTGGACCAGCTAATGACTATCTCATATCAGCTATTGACCGGCTTGAACTAGCAAATGATAATCTTAGAGCACTAAACAACAAACTAATAGCCATTTCATACCAGCTAATGACCATCTTGGTCCAACTAAAAACCATTTAATACCAGCTTATGACGAGCTTGGACCAATAAGTACCATTTTAGAACAGCTAATGACCAGCTTTGACCAATTAATAACCATTTTAAATGGTAAATGGAGTGCATTTATATAGCGCTTTCACAGACCTATGGCCACCAAAGCGCTTTACATAGCCTATTGACCAGATTGAACTAGCTAATGATAATCTTAGGGCAGAAAGCGGAACAAAAACAAACAATTTGGACCAGCTAATAACCATTTTATATCAGCTAATGACCAGCTTGGACCAATAAAAGCCATTTTAGACCAGCTAATAACCAGTTTGGACCAATTAATAACCATGTTATACCAGCTAATGAACAGGGACAATTAATAACCATTTTATACCAGATAATGACCAATACCAATTTATAACCATTTTATACCAGCTAATGACCAGGATCAATTAATAACTTTTATTCCATCTAATGACCAGCTTGGACCAATAAGAACCATTTTAGACAATCTAATGACATGCTTGGATCAATAAAAAACTATTTTATACCAACTAACTACCAGCTTGGACCAATAATAACAATTTAAACCAGATATTGACCAATTAATAACCATTTTAGATCAGTTAATGACCAGCTTGGAGAAATTAATAACCATTTTAGACCACCAGCCTGGATCAGCTAGACACCAGATACCATGTTCCAAATCACAACTATAGTATCTTAAGCTGAATTTTGCTTACTTTTATTGTTGAGATGCAAAGATAAATATGCCAATGTTAATTGGAAATAATCTGAAACACTTTGGGCTTTTGAGTTACCAGATGTGCTTTGGCTTTGTCAACTCTTGTCTAAAGTTATCCACTCAGACAAACTCTTCTTAACATTTGACTCTTAACATCTGACTAATGAACCTCTGCAGAGTTGTTCTCTTCATGCACAGTGCTGAAGGCTTTGGGAAAGGCTTTATGTTTTGAACTAAGTTTCAGTAGTTAAAAGTCGTTAGACGAAGTCAAAAGCTGTGAGAATCTGGCAGCCGCTAAGATCTGATCAACAAATCTAGTGAGAACGAAGAAGAAAAACGGCGACACAAAGAGAGAAGGAGTGAAAGAGGGAGAGAGAGAAAGAGATATGGAGAGCATGTTCTGTCAACTCTCTATCTGTGTCTACTTAAACAACAAACTGGATGTGCCACAGAAACAACCACAATAGCAGTGTGGCTTTTCACAGCTTTCAATTTTGGGCTCTTTCCATAGAGTTCAACAACAACAACCTAAGAATACACTGCGCCCCCCCTTGGGACAACTGACCCTCTTAATTAAAATAGCCTGATGCTCATTAAAACGTTATTTACCGGTGGCACACGATTCATAATAGAATTACTGTTGATTTAGATTATTTTATTTAGCTGTCAAGTTTTAAATGCAGATGTTTTGTGTTGTGTAAGATTTTGTCTTCCAGAATCTAAGAAGTGTGTGCTCAATTTCAGACCCTCAAGGAGCTTGTCAGCCACGTTCTTTTCAATTGTTAATTGTTTAATATGATGTATAGTGAACCCTATATAGCTACTGTAAATGCATACTGTATATGAAAACTTCAATTTGAACCTCTTAAAGAGGCCTGCTTTAAAAAAATAAAAAATATTCATCTGATACAATGTTAGTAAACCCATCATCTTGTATGGTTTCTAAAACTGTATCTAATACATAAATAGAACAAATACATAAACAACATTTAGTGGTTTGTGGTCATGCTGGAATGAGGGTGGATAGTGGTGGCTTTCCAGGATAAAAAAAAAAAAAAGAAAAAAACTAGGCTTGTTTTTCTCTTTGGGATATGAGACCCATTTACTGCTATTACTGAATCTGGAGGTTCTTTCAGGCACTTGCAGGTATCAATGCTATACATTAAAATCTCTGGAAGGTCTTTTCAGTCTTCACTCTCCAAACTCAAGTAACACTTTTAGGCCTCTCAATGGTGTTTGCTTGATTACAGCACGACTTTCTCCTTTAGTTCAAAGAAAAAGCATGCTTGGAGAACCTGTCGGCAATTGTGTCCAAGGACTGAAACACTTTTCAAATAAAGCCATTTAGGCAAGATGGCTGAGGGCCTTTAGCACCATTATAAGACATCATTTTGTTCCTGAGCTGAGTTAGAAAGAAAAAAGCATCTCTGTCCATTTCAGTTCAGCTATACCTTCAAGCAGAACAGTTCATGACAATAACAATGGCTAAATGTGCAGGAAAAACTGCAGCTAATATTACTCAGTACTTAAATGTATAATTGCACTAACAAGGACACATTCAAATAAAGTGTAACCTATTGTTGTTTTAATTTATAAAAAAATTGTGGAAAGCATGCTTTAGATGATTATTTTGAACTCGATATTATTATTCTGTTTTAGTTCTGAATTAATATGAATCTTATTGACAGCAATGGGTGTTTGGTTGAATGGTTCGTCTAATTAAAACTAACTAAAATGTTTGCTTTCAGAACAAATACATATTGTGATATATACTGAATATCAGCAAAAGACTGATTTTTTAGCTTGATCAAACAGCACTAATTGCTGCTCTGCAGAAGCAGGGTTAAAAAGCCAAGCTGTAGGATTACAATTCTTCAGCTTAGATCAAGTGATACATGACCTGATGATCTGAGATCTGACTACATCTTGGCTAGAATGAGCAAAAAGAAAGGGTTTGTGTAGAGATAATGATTGCTACACTCCTTCATGCTTGAGAAAAAGGCATAATTAAGATGTAGCTGGAGCATATTCCAGTACTTGTGTAACTTTGAGAAGTCTTGACCTCTCTTTACCTCTTCTTACCTCTTCTTTGTTAAGACATCACTCTTAGTCCCTGTATCCCTTCATTTATTAAAGCCGTACTTTGTCATTTTAATTGGAGGTACAACAGCGGTTTTAGATATTCAAGTGCTTTTTCTTTTTGTAAAAGGTGATTAGAAGTGAAATCTACCACCATGGCACTGATTTAATGATCACAAAGTGCGGGAATGAATCATTTTTTCTCCCCCTAATGTGCTCTTAAATTTTCCTTGGTTAATTTAAATGCATTCATTCATAACATTTACCATAATTGAAGAAGCCACACATCTAAACGAACGTATCATTAGCATGAGTGGAAACACAAGTGAAATTTTTTAGCACCTATGCACAATTAATTGCAAAAACAGGGTCGGCATAATCCGAGACATTAAATTACACAATTAGGGGACAATTACTGTTTGAAATTTGAATAAAGCATGTATGGTACAATGTGAAGTGCCTCAACTTGAGTTGATCTTAAAGCTGTACTGTGAGATCTTACTGTTATTTGTCTCCATCCTTTTCCTTTAGAGTCTCGATCCTAAGGCTGAACGTGCAGGTTATTGCACATTTTCTGCACACCCCAGATTACCGGGGCTTGACACGCTGTCAGGGAAGCTGTATCTGTTCTTTTCATTAACATGAGAGGATTAATGAACTTGTCTGGAGATAATCTCAAACTCAAAGCCGTGAGATCACCGATTTGTCAGCTCGTGTGGGCCATTATTATACGCTCCATTCTTTTCTCATTCAGTTTCTTGAAGCTGCTAATAATGCAGACTCTTAAAAATACAGTTTTTTTATTGGCATTGATGGTTCCACGAACATCCACAGAACCTGTCCATTCCACAAAATGTTCTTAATAGTGGAAAAAGGTTCTTCAGATTATTAAAACATTCTTCAAACTAAGATTAAA
The DNA here is from genome assembly GCA_029874615.1 of Achondrostoma oligolepis. Lineage (NCBI taxonomy): Eukaryota > Metazoa > Chordata > Actinopteri > Cypriniformes > Leuciscidae > Achondrostoma > Achondrostoma oligolepis. The sequence goes on from JAPMOK011276757.1 coordinate 6,814, forward strand.
AAAAGGCTTCTTTTAAGACCTGTTCACTGAAAGGTTCTTTGGGGAACCGAAAATGGTTCTTCTATGGCATCATTGCAAAAACACAGTTTTGGAACATTTATTTTTAAGGGTGCAGAGTCAAAAAAGCAGAAATGACTACTTATGATGCATTTATGGTTATTTTCTAATCTCCATTTGAAAGAAAAGAAAGAAAAATACATTTAGATTTGGAACAACATGAAGAGTAAGTATGACTTTTTGGGTGACCTTATGCTATCGTCTTTATCAACATCTGCGCTATGCAGATGCCAACAAACAAAGAATGCATTCTTGGGTACAGTACTTGCAGTGGAAGTATGCGGGTAAACGCGCAACAATTCTCCATAGACCTCCAATGTAAGTGTATTTCTGTCAACATGTTTTTTGTTTCTGTGGTAATCAGCAGCATGCCGCAGATAATGTCGATTTAGATAAACCCAGAGCATTCCTTCAAGCCAACAGAAACACTCTGTGGCTTTACACTAGAACAATAGTCAAGTGTAAGTAGCTGCGGTACAAAGATATTGTACCGCATTGCTTTTCATAAAATAGAATATCTGGAAATATATAAAAAGATAGACATTCTGGAAATAGTTTAGAGTTATGTGGACGAGGCGAAATGGGCTGTGTTGCCCAAACAGAGATGAAAACACAAGATACGTTGGCAAAAATCCTTAGCCAGAACACGTCCTGTTTTTAATGGCACAGAAAGAAAGAGCAAGACGGAAGGGAATTTCAACTGATCATTTTTTTGGTAGCACAAGATGATTAGAACTGCAAGTTTGACTGGCGTCTGCTGTAATGAAAGAGGATGGACAGATCAATCTTAATACACGATGGACCATCTGCTTTCTCACACATCATTTATGATGGGCAGATCACGGATGGATCAGGGTGGATGCTATAATGATATAACAAATATGCTTGAAACTTTTTCAAAATCCTCTTTATAATGTTCTGGAAACATGTTTACAGCGCATATTGATGACTGGGGGTGAGATTAAAAAGTCCTTTAAGACCGCATTGCTGTTTCTGTGCTTCAGTAGTTACTCAGCTCATTGTCTGCAGGGGTCTCAAGTCCACTGATTAATTCTGACACACATTTCCGTTTGTCACATACAATTCAGCAGATCTGAGGGCAGAGAGCAGTGAAGATATGAGGCAAACAAAGAACGAAAAAGAGACAGGTAGAATGGGAGGACGAGAGAGAGGTAGTGAGAGACAGACGGGCAGAGAGGAAAGGAGAGAGACAAGTCGAGAGGTAGTGGGAGACGATGTACAGTATATAGAGGAAATGAGAAAGGTACAGAGAGAGGAAGAGAGAGACAGGTAAAATTGAACTGACTGGAAATAGAGAAAGAGGCAGGAAGAGGAAGAGAGCCAGGTAAAGATGAATGGAGAGAGAGAGAGAGAGAGAGAGAGNATTGCTAACGTTTTTTTTCTCAGGTAGAGAAAAAAAGCAGAAAGAGAGACAGGTAGAGAGACAAAATAATTGGGAGTGAGAGATGGACAGGTAGTGAGGAAGAGAGTCAGGAAGAGGAGTAGTGAGAGACAGACAGGTAGAGAAGAAGGAAGAGAGAGACAGTCTAAAAGGAAAGAGAGAGAGAGAGAGAGAGAGAGAGAGAGAGAGAGAGAGAGAGAGAGAGAGAGAGAGAAAGACTGACAGGTAAAAGAATATAGAAAGTGATGGTAGAGTAGGAGGATGAGATACAGGTAGAGAGAACCATAGGTGGAGAAAGAGATACAGACAGAGAGGAAAAAAGATAAGTAAAGAGACAGGTAGAGAGAGACGGGTAGAGAAGCAGAGGGGGAGGGAAGGAGAGATACAAAACGAGAGACAGTGAGACGTGAACAGGTAGAGAGAGAGGAAGAAAGACAGGAATGGCAATGGAAGACAGACATGTACAGAGGAAGGAAGAGAGAGAGAGAGTGAGAAAAAAGAAAAAATTGAGAGTGATAGGTAGAGTGGAAAGGTGAGAGACTGGTAGAGAGAAAAAAGGCGGAGATAGAGAGGAAGAAAGACAAGCAGAGAGACGGACATAAAATATATACAGTGTAAAAGAAACAGACAGGAGGAATTAAGGAAAGAGGCAGGTAGAGAATCAGAGAAAAAGAGAAAGACATGTAGAGTGGGAAAGCATGTGAGCACAACAGGTAGAAAGGGAGAGACGTCAAAAGGGAGGGAGAGATATGAAGGTGTGGGGACATGGAGGAAGCGAGACAGGGAGCGAGACAGGTATAGGGTGGGAAGAATTAAGACAGGTAGAGAGCAGTCAGTGAGCGTATGCTCATGAGAGAGAGAAAGAAAAAGGGAGAGGGCTGTTATCTGAGCGTGTTTTGACTGCCTGCCATCTTACAGATGGAATCACAAAGAGGGGAATGAGAGATGAGGGGGTGGGCCGAGGGTCACGTTCGCTGAGCAGCCCAAACTGAAACTAAAACACAATGCTGAGATTGTGAAGCAGGAACCATTCAACTTTACTGCAGATGCGGTTCCCAGCATTACATGCGGCGTGTGAAGCATGACTCACGGGCGAGGGGTGGGGGAATCTGACCAAAATAAAATGTGACTAACATGTTTCAAACATCCAAACAAGCCATATCCAAGTTAATGACATATCGTCTGAGAATGGTAGTTTCACAAACACACAGAAGACACTCTTCTCTTGATAGTTCCCCAGTATAACTAGGAAGTAATACCATCCCACAACAGCCAGGAGGAATTTAGAAAATAATCCACCACACCCTCCCTTCGTGTTTTTGGCTCCGAGTGAGAAGAAGAACCTTCATCAATCCCAGGTGATTCGCCAGAAGTTTTTGAACAAGTTTGTTTTGCACCATAAAAGTCAGAACTAACAAATCGATTCTTGATGTGCCCAGAAAAGCCACAGTGTTTGATAGCACAACTCCTGTTGGATGGCTCCCTGGTGCACAACAACATACTATCAGGGAGATAAATTGTACTATGTTTTTTCCGGAGGAAGATGAGGTGTAACTGAAAGAACAAGGGCTAGTGCTCAACAAATTCAGAGCTAGCATCAGATTTCCCCTTTGCCATTGTTAAGCTGAGTCACTAAGCTGTGGTGTGCAACAGTGACTGCCCACGTTTACAATGGCATTCGTTCTGTAACTATATTCCTATTCATTTTCACAGGGATTTGTTAAAAACACTAATGATTCATTTAAGAAACAAAATACATAAACCAAGAAGACAAAGGTACAGTACATGACTGTGTATCTAATATATTTCACGAGGCAATGAACCACTCATGAAGTAATGCAAATTATGTAATCAAATCAGCAACAGTGATTTGCTGTAAATCAAAATACCATAGTGACGGAGTAACGGAGGCGAACTAGGAAGAGCTGTGCAAGTAAACCTCACTCCATTACCCTAAACTGACGCTAGAAGCTGTGGAATTTTTTTTGTGTCCTTGTTACCGCATATGCCTCCCACGCTGATTGATGCTGCTATGAATCCCACTCAGAATGACTAGTTGCATTGGTGCCGTGACCTCGATGGGAGTGAGCTTTAGGGGGTATAGTAAGAGCTGTGCAGGTAAACCTCACTCCCCAGGACTCAAGAGGCATGCTAGTGACTGATAATAGAGGCTGCATCCTTTAGTCTCCCATGCCAGTTAATGCTGATTCAAATCCCACTCATTACGGCAAGAGTAGGACCAGTTACATTGGTGCCGTGACCCAGATGTGATTGAGCTTTAGGGAGATAGGTGTAACGGATGCCAGATAGTAAGAGCTGTACAGGTAAACCTCACTCCCCTGGACTCAATAGGCGTGCTAGTGACTGACGCTAGAGGTCGCCTCCTTTAGTCTCCCATTCCCGTTGATGCTGATTCAAATCTCACTCGTTACAGTGCGAGTAGGACCAGTTAATTTGGTGCAGTGACCCAGATGGGAGTGAGCTTTAGGGGAGGCCAGATAGTAAGAGCTGTGCAGGTAAACCTCACTCCCATGTCATTAACAAGCGTGCTTGCAACTGAAGATACAGGTTTAGTCCTTTAGCCTCCCATGATGGTTTGATGCAGGTTTTAATCCCACTCATTACAGTGAGAGTAGGACCAGTTTCGTTGGTGCCGTGACCCGTATGGGAGGGAGGCTTAGGGGGATAGGTGTAACAGAGGCCAGATAGTAAGAGCTGTGCAGGTAAACCTCACTCCCCTGGACTCAAGAATCAAGTCAAGTCACCTTTATTTATATAGAGTTTTTTACAATAGATTGTTTCAAAGCAGCTTTACATTGATAAAAAGAAAATAATGCAACAAAGTTTGTTTAACGTCATTAAAAATAACGTCATTAAATGTCGCCAACCAAACAAGCCAAAAGCCAAGGTGACAGTGACAAGGAACCAAAACTCCATCAGGTAACAGAATGGAGAAAAAAAAAAACGTGCTAGTGACTGACCCTAAAGGCTACGTCCTTTAGTCTCCCATGCCAGATGATGCTGGTTCAAATCCGTTACGTTACGAGTAGGACTAGTTTCATTGGTGCCGTGATCCGGATAGGAGTGAGCTTTAGGGGAGTGTAACGGAGGCCAGATAGTAAGAGCTGTCAAGGTAAACCTCCCTCCCGTGTCATCAAGAGGCATGCTTGCAACCAAAGCTACAGGCTGTGTCCTTTAGCCTCACATGCTGGTCTAATGCTGGTTTTAATCCCACTAATTTCTGTGAGAATAGGACCAGTTTAATTGGTTCCATGACCCAGATGGGAGTGAGTGTTCAAGGGCTGAGAGTAATAGAGCTGCTCTGGTAAACCTCACTCCTCTGCTAACAGGTGGCATACTAGCAACTGACCCTAGAGTCTGCATCTATAGCTTCCCATGCCGGTTGATTCTGGTTAAAATCCGTCACAGAGCAGTCGAGTAGGACCAGATACAGCGACAGTTATTTAAACAACTTTAAATCTGTGGTAACCAAGGTGTCTGGTGGGGCTGGTTAGCATTAGCCCCTTGCTGGTAGATTTTGTAACTACACTAGAAGGAAAAGCATCTAAAAATGGAAAACAACATATATAT
>JAPMOK011276761.1:0-14926 GCA_029874615.1 Achondrostoma oligolepis
ATATCTGTGGGGTATTTTGAGCTAAAACATCACATACACACTCTGGGGACATCAGAGACTTATTTTACATCTTGTGAAAAGGGCATTATACCACCCCTTTAATGAAACGGCATCCGTGACATTCAAGCGTCTCTCTGAACGGCAGATTACACAGTTCCTCAATGCAGATGAGTCTCAGTTGCATGAAAGTCCAGCGAATGACTCGGGTTCGTTGAGTCACCATGCATAATTTATTAGATAAACATAAACATTAAACTCTGATGAGTCAAAGTAGCTATTTTGCTTTGACAAACCAAAAATATTTGCTTTTCCATGTACAGTAAAGAGCCTTTGTTTCAGATTATGCTAAACTTGAGCCCCTTATTGTGCAAAGGAAGAGGAAAAGGCAGTGCAGCTGATTATTTATAGTCTTTTCATGAAGCTAAATCAGTTCTAAAACCATATTGTGTGCTTACAGACTGATAGCTTTGTATTACTGTGAGAATTCACACTGCTGGGACAGACGGGGTTCTCAGTTCTTAGCGATCAGTAAAGCCCTGTCAACACAATCTCTCAGATTAGCATTAGCACTGGTCGTAATCTGTGAAACGCGAGCCTGACTCAGTGTAAATGCACATATCAACCAACGATTCCATCGGCATTCTAGAACTCTGGATGACCTGTTGATTGGCTGGGCGGGAAGTGTTGGAATATTCTGGAAGTCTGGCATTCCAAGACTGCAATTCAAGAACAGATGGAATGATTATTCTAGAACAGAACCTCAACCCTCCTCCAATTAAAACTTACTGATGGGCCATTAAAGTCCTCTGCGGAGATACACTTCCGGTAAAAAGTGTGCAATATTTAGGATTTTTATTTTTTATTTTTGTAAATGTAATTTATTCCTGTGATCAAAGCTGAATTTTCAGTCTTCAGTGCCACATTATCCTTCAGAAATCATTCTAATATGATGATTTGGTGTTAAATTATTATTATTATTATTTTTGCATCATGTTTCTTTACTCAGAGTTTAACTCAACATGTTTTGTTGTCTTTTTAATGATATTTTTTGACAATAAACAAGCCAGAATGAGAATATGAAAACATGAATTCAACATCCCCTCCTACCCTCCCTCCCTCTCTGTATTAAATTATTATAAATTCTTTTCAATATAATGGGTCCTTGCTAAATAAAAGTACTCATCAACTTTTGAATGGTAGTGAATAACAGTTCCCACAAAATATTAAGCAGTTTTCAACTTTGATAACAATCAGACATGTTTCTTACAAATCAGCATATTAGAATGATTTCTGGAATAAATTACATTTTCACAATATATTAGAAAACTATTCCTGTTTTTACTGTAGTTTTCATCTTAAGAAATTGAGCAGAAGAGACTTCTTAAATAATAAAATGAAATGAAAGTAAGAAGGATAAAATGAATGAAAGTGAATGGAAGGAAACCATCTGGAAACCACCCAGAACAGCCTTTCAAAAGTAAAAGTGAAATGTGTGACGTATTTAATCTCACACGCTGCTCTTTTAACTAGTAGACTCTCAGCTTACAGTTAAACATCTCCGGCATCTTCAACTTCCACACATGCCTCAAAGTCCACAGTTCACGCACAGGCTTTGTGCTTATGTAATATTATTGTCAGTCACATGCTGAAATCCATGCTAAACCAAATTTAACCAATTTAAACTGGATGCCATGCCAAATGACTCACTCAATTCCGTATAATCAAGAGATGTGTCTAATTCCCAGCCGTGCCTGGCTTTCCGAGGAACGCTGCTAATCTGGAGCGTGTGGGGGAAGAGGAGGAGTTCTGCTGGACTAATGGAGGTCTTGATGGAGGTCTTGTGGTCTCCTTCATGGGTCTTATGACCGAACCAGGCTCTCAGCCAGAGTCGAAACACATGACACAGCCGCAAGGTCCGCACAGCCCTGAACAGTGCAGAATACCAGGAAATGGTCGTGAACGTTCCTGAATTTCCCTTGGGTATCTATCTCGGAAGAAAGGGTCGTAATCAATTATATTTTAGATGAGGCCAGGAGCTTCAAACGACAGGAAAATTTTATTCATAACACACAAAATAAATCTGTGCATAAAGCCTTGAAGTCATGTTGGAATGATTCCATGAACTTTTAAAATCTGAACAATAAGAAATCATTATTATTTCTGAATGATTTCTGAACACTAGGCACTTTGTAAAGGGTTGCAGAGAAAAAACTGGGTGTTAAACGACTGAGGATCATACACCACCAGACTTTCCACACACAAAAAGCATGTATCTCGTTGCTAGAAGACACATATGCAAATGTTCCAAAATCGACTCAAAATATCAAACATTGATATCCTTCAACAATATGGTATCATAGTCTGAAGATAAAAAATGGAGTATGAACGCAATTTTCTGTGAAATTGCTCAAAATCATTTAGTATCTACAGTTATCAGAATGAAATATTTGGAAGAAAAGGGTTATGCACCCTGGAAGTCTAGCATACATCGCCAGAAAGAAGACCCAGGAGATCTAGGTATGACATAAAAAGGAAACATTTACCCCCGGTTCTAGTGTAATGCATGTTTGAGCCGTTTTAAGCAACTTATATTAAAAGTATTGTCTCAAGGCATGTTTATAAAAGCTACTTAAATGTCCATATTGAACTAAGGCCTAATCCTGGTTTAGTCTAAGCCCTGTCTGTGAAACCGGGCCATACATGATAAAACGTTCATAATCAAAAATAAAACATGCATTTACAAAATAGATAGGGTGAATTTTAATTTCATAATCACGTGTTGTGGCCACTTAAATTAATATTCCAACTCAGTTTCTTAATTCTGTATTTCACCCATTCCTGCCAAGTAGGAACTTCCCAAAAAGAGATGAAGTACTTTAGGAAGGATATGTGACAAACAAACAAAGATAGAGATCTGTATTAGTAATCTAAATGATGTAAAGCCCAAGGCTGGAGGTTTAAATAAGAGTTCAGCTATTTTGTAATATTAATCATTGTAAAGTCTTGAAGAGTTTAAGACAATGAGGGTGTGCCTGTGCTGTAAGATCAGTTGCTATACGCATGACTAATAAGATCATGTTCACTTCTTTGTCAACTGTGTCTGACTCATGTTCATATGAGTCCTTCAATCCCATAAAACAGAAGGACACCGAGATGGAAAGTGTGTTGCATCTGACGCGTTCAGTGTGTGAGAGGTGAAGAAATACCGAGAGAAAGATAGAAATTGATAGAGAAAGAGACCAATACCAAATGAATGGCACTTTCAGTTCTCACAAAAAATTCTGGTGAAGAACTTCCCACTGATATTTGAATTTCACACACACACACACACACACACACACACACACGAATTGTAATAATATTTCACAATATTCGTTTTTTTTTTAATGATTTTTAATCAAATAAATGCAGCCTTGTGAGCAGAAGAGACTTATTTAAAAACTAAAAAAATCGTAACGATCCAAAACTTGTATGCAGTTTAGCCTAGTATGGACTTGCTACTGCTAACAGAAATGTACAATATGCTGCTGCATAAATAGACATACATCAATCCTGTAGCAGATCTAGGCAGGTGGAGCTGGGGAGGTGGAGGGGTTCGGGGGATAGCGCTGCAGGACTAGCTTACAGCAAACACTCAACCAGACTCTTTAAACGTTGAGCAAGCCTCTCATTGGCTGCAGGATCAGCAGAGGCCAATCAGATTGTGCCACATGCGATGATGATGTGATTGTTTGCAGATTGCATGTCAAGAACTGATCAGCCTGCGTACAATGAAGTTGCATATGCTGAACATGACAGCCTGGCATGTTTGAAAAAGCCTAACCATCCATACATTTACCTTTCCATCTTGGCATATTTGTTCAAATCATCAAACCTCCATAGTGATGCATCCACTGATTCACCTTCATCCATCCCTAACATCCATCAATCCCCTTTTCTTCTTCAGCACAGCCACAGTGATCCAGATGAAGGCAGTTCACCCATATCTGTCAGATAAAATGTGTGTGAACAAATGAAAAGTGTCAGGTGGGGCACTATGGTGGGACACTAATGCTTTGCTTTTGATATGCATGTGTAACCTTAATGGCAAAACTAATGAGGTGGTAATCGTGATCTATAGCATTACATGATAGACAGAGTTCTCTTTCTCTAGTAAGAAGAGCTCAGTAGAGTAAAGTGACCTGAATATCTGAGCTTCGGTCACTGGGGAATGATGCACAGCTAATGGGCACAACTGCTATGAATGGAGGATACTGAGCACTGATTGAATAAAGACATTCAATAGTCATTTGTAAGCTGCACGCTATCATTTGTGCATCCATTATTACGCAAAGTGCACTTTTACAAAAATAGTGTGGAAGTAAAATCACTCTTTAAATCAACATCAGTTGCTGCCACAACCACAACTATAAAAAAACATGTCAACAGCTAAAAAAAAATGCATTTGAATAGTTTCAAACATTTTCTGAAGAACATTTTAGTCATTCTTGCATTTGCAAGACCAGACCACCATAATGCTAGTTGCATTGCTCTTGATAAGGTGTTCAAAGTGGTTTTAAGCATGTTAAGCACTCAAAAGGTTCAAAAGGCCTAATAATTGGTTATTAGCCACAATAACTATAAAAGTGCATCCTTTCTTCATTGCTTTATAGGGTAAAACTCAATACATCAAGGCATATTGGCATTAAATACATAAACACACACACACACACACACACCCAACAGAAAGGATACATATACTGTAAGAGAGAATGTGCTAATGCACTTTAGGTAAACATGTTGTGCATTCTGAGGATCAGCATTAGTATGTGATTTTAAATGTATCGTACTATGCATTTATTCATTGGTTTTCCCACAGCCTTGAGCTCAGAAATGGAGCTTGCGTGTTGCATGTGGCAAAACTGATGAAACATAAATTTGATACTTTTGATATCTTTCTATCTTTTTTAATTATGTCTTCATGGCCACAACCTTGAAGTGAATATTTTTCCCCCATATAATTCATGTGCATGTTATGAAAATTGTGTTCTGAGTGGTTTTAAGCAATTTAAAGTACAAACACTGTTGTGCTTGATTTGTAACTCATTGTCATGTGTGATGATTCACAAATACACACTCTCCGCCAGAGGTCAATAGGAAGAGGAAGCGGGTCACACTTTTCTGTTTGTTTAGCATTGATATGAATCTGCAATAAAGGATTCTCCCACTTATGCCACGCTTTTCCCCTAATCTGTGTGACAAAATTGTGAATTTGACGAATATACCTGTAAAAAACACTTTAATTATGGACACACACCAATAAAGGAAAAGGTAAAAAAATAAAACTAATTTACCGACCCACATTTAAATTTCACTATTTGTAGTGTTTGCTAATGAGTGAACCGTCACTATCATTAGGCTTTATTTCATATTAGGGTTAGTGATTGCGTAAACACCCTAGCAACCAACCACAGCATACTCAACCGCATAGAAACATGCTATAAACAACTCATGACACCTTAGCAACTAACTTACATAGCAAAAGCCTGGCAACCACCCTTTACACACCATAGATTCAAAAGTTATATATATATATATATATAGTAGTCTGAACCTGATATTAAGATGGGAATCGGCTGCACATGATGTTTTCATTCAGGCACATGATGTTTTAATGCCGATTGTTTACAGTGGCCTTACCATGATAAAGCTATTTTAGCTATTTCAGTCAATATTCGTTACTTACACCAACATAATGACAAAATGATAAATAATTAATGCTTACATGAATTATTAACGGTATTGTTTAGAATAGTATTTATATTAATTTATATTTATACCAAAATGCTGTAAAATCCAAGGTAAGTGCTATCAAACTCGCTCAAACTGTCAATCTCTTTTCCAAGGAAAGGCGGGGCCAAAGTTTCCATTTAAGGAAACGAGGCTTAGGTGACGTCATTACACTAGCCAGCGCCCCTTGAGCTGCACGCGCGCGCCTCAGCGGTTGAGGATGACGTTGACGCAAGCCACATTAAAATAAATAAATAAATAAAAAGGCGATATTAATTTTTTTCCATGCATTTTTTCGAGCCGTTCGCGTCTTTTTGTTTTTGTGAGTAAGTATACTCTCTTTTAGCAGCTGATGTTGATTTAAAGGGCGTTTTTTTAGTGAGAGAGAGAGAGAGAGCGAGAGGGAAGAGAGAGAGAGCGAGGGGGCGGGTGTCTCTTGCTCTCGCCTCGCGCAGCCTCACGCGCTCACAGATTCGCATGAAATCAACACACGGACGGTTACCTTTCACATTTATCGCTTATTTTCGGGATTTTCGGGATATACAACACCATCATCGATGCGAGGCCTTCTAAGGGACACTCAGCGCTGATATTAGTCCCGCATTTCTTCTGTTTTTGTCGTTTTTTCCCCCCTCAGTGGAGCGTTCGTTATGAATTCCAGCCCGCTTCCTAACGGCAGGCTCCTGCCGGACAGCCAGAGCTGGAACTCCTCCGGTTCCGACGAGGATCTGGAAGCCGAACCGGGTCCCGGACCGCACGGAGGGGTGTTGGAGTTCAGCGGGGTGCTCAGTAAGGTGGGTAACGTTAAAGATCTCGAATAACGCCTCCCGAAACGGGAAAGCGCGTGTTTTTGTGTGTGTGTTTCCACCTGATCCGATGTAAACAAACGTCAGTCAGTTGGCTTAATGTCACGAAGCCTGTCAAGAACATGTTTAAAATCAAAAGGTAAAATAGTAATTATGAATCACTAAGATATTTAGCATGGTAACATTATTTTTATGACATATTTTTACCCATTTTTACACCACCGTAATATGTCCTATGTTCTGTTCCTCAGTGGTGAAATACTAGCTACAAATACTTAACGTAACAGTCAGTTTAAATTAGATATAATTATTTGTTCGCATTGCGGTAATATTAATTTGGCTTTATTTTTCATGGTGATTTACAGTGCATGGTGACCATATTCTGCTCTTTAGACAGCAAGCCTCAAGGTTATGTTAACCAAGGCTGTTTTTTTGATTAAAACTAGGCTAAATATGTGATGCATAAATGTCTTTGCTTATGCGAGTATAATCAGTATAATTGAGAAGGGATGCTGCAGGTCATGAGCTGAAGCTCGAGTTTGTGGGGGTTACTAGAGTTCATTTGCTCGTCTTTTCTTCCTGATGGGATTAAACGAGAAAACCTCTCCTCATGACTCAGACAGCTGTGATGAGAGGAGCATTTTCCATAAGAGATTACTGAATTACTCCACCACATGCAATGACCTAAGCCCCTTCCCCATGGACGATATCTATACATTCAATATAATCAATAGTTGTATTGTGCATCAAGTGTTTATTGTCACAAGTCAACAATATGGCTGTGTGCATGCCAGTGTTATTTTAGTATCATGTACTCGTTTCTGTTAATATTTTGAATTTTATTTGTATATTTTCTGTATTCATTTTAGTAATTTTGTTGTGTTTGCCATTTTTATTAGTTTTTGTTTTTATGTGTTTAACTCGCTGCTTCCGAATATGCCCACCTCCATACTATATAGTAAGCGAAAAACAGCATGTGAATGATTTCATGTCTGATATCATAGAACCATATTATAAAACAGTAGGCAAAACGTACTTGGATGAGATTCTAATGTGTGCGTTCGATGGACACTTTACTGTCCCATGAGGTCACGGGAGAAGATTTGTGAATTGAAGTGATGCGACGCAACTGATGCTGTAGGTCACATGACATTGACAACATGGCGGATGTAATACGTTATGCTTTTAGTTGTAGTAAATGATAATAAACCAAGTGCACACACATTTTGGTTTTCTCATAACAATGTTTCCTCTTTTGTGTTCCCTCTACAGTGGACTAACTACATTCACGGATGGCAGGACCGCTGGGTCATGCTGAAGAACAACACCTTGAGTTACTACAAATCCCAAGACGAGCGAGAGTATGGCTGTCGTGGTTCGCTGTGCCTCAGCAAGGCTGTCATCACAGTGAGTATCCTGGGGAAAGATCCCTCCAGACAGTCTTGGGAATTTCACAGCCAAGCCAAATTTAGAATGATGGTGTGCGTTCAAAACGAAAGCTTGAATGGGTTCAAATTGGAGATTGTTATGGTTAAATTGAATGGAGATTACTAGGGATGCATGATATTTCGGTTGATCAATATTATTCTGATTAGGCAGATAATATAAGGCCTCATATTTCTATTTCTCTCAGCTTTAGTAGTACTAATAAAAAAAGAAAGTATAACTATGTTTTCTATTGTACAATATAATATTTCAATGCCTGATAACTTGAGGCATGTGATTTCACAATAATAACCCTGTGGAAATGTCTTTATGTCTATATAATTCAGTGAAAACATCATTAATTGTTTTGTGCCATTGAATCGTTTATTGGCTGTTGGCATGGATGAAATGTCAGTATTGCAGAATCTCTAGAAATTAGATTTGGTTTTATGGTTGTGCTTTATCTAAAAGGATTAGCGCTGAGGCAGTAGATGTCCTGAGAGCTCTGTTTATGGCAGGGGAGAGGAGAAAAGAGGTTGACGGAGGGCAGACGGCCAGGCATAGACAGACTGTGGCCTATTTNCCCCCAATTCATGGTAAAATCACGCTTGCGCACCTGCAGAAGCCCAGAAACTCTGTGTACTTTGCCTTTTAATATGTCACGTTTGATTTCTTAACAGTGGCAGATATTGCTGAACGTATTCAGTATAGGTGCTCCGGTAACTATTAAATGCATAATGCATGGTTCAGTTGGACTGCTCTTGATCTGATTTGGCTCAGAAATCAGACGAACGGACTGAAATGAGAATTCCCTGCATTGCGTTGAAGATTAACCCGTGACCACACACAGATTTCGACATGTGCTGCAACAGTCCATGCCTGAAGTGTCTTGAGTCACCGCTGAAAATGAGGAAACGGGGCGAAGGTTGTGTTGTTATGGAGATTGCTGGAAAGGTACAAGTCCTTATGGCGACCCTGTTACCGCTATAGTCCTTCAATGATTAAACCAAAACTCTTTCCAAAGACACAGGGAAAGGAACACACAAGTCTGTGTGAAACTGAAGCAGTTCAGCTTTAAGAAAACACCCAAATATGAAAAGTGAAGTCTGAAATAGACAGGCATGGCGAATGAAGGGTTTTCGAGGTTTGTGACAGTATGACTGTCGGGTGGTTCGTGTTTAAAGCTGCCGGCTGATGCTGTGTGAGTTCGACATTCTAATGGGATGTTTTGCATTTTGGCTTTAAGCGAGAGAAAAATGGCTCCTTTGTTTTGAGACTCTGTGTGTGACGTGAGAGTGACTTTTTTCAGCTGTGTGTATTTGTTGAACTCTAACCATTATGGTTCAGCATAAATATTAACTTTGGGATTAATCACAAGCGTGTGGACTGGAAATGTAACATTTAGGGTGCAGAATTAACTTTTTGCCACACCAGCCAATGGTGAGTGAATTGACTGAATTTATCAGCCTTAAATATTCCTTTCCAGCTATGAATTTTTTTTACAAAAAGTTAGTTTCAAACAGTGCAGGTCATTGTGTGCATCATATATAAGCCTATCTGTCAAAAATAGGACATTTTCTGGCTTAAAGGATTAGTTCACTTTCAAACATAATTTACTCACCCCCATCTCATCAAAGATGTTCATGTCTTTCTTTCTTCAGTCGAAAAGGAATGAAGGTTTTTGAGGAAAACATTCCAGGATTTTTCTCCATATAATGGACTTCAATGGCAACCAACGGTTTGAAGGTCCAAATGTCCGTCTCAATGCAGCTTCAACGTCTCGACACGATCCCAGTCAAGAAATAAGGGTCTTATCTAGTGAAATGATCAGTCATTTTCTAAAAATAAATAAAAATGATACTTTTTAACCACAAATGCCAGTCTTGTACCATCTCTGAGATGCGCCATTATGTCATCACGTTGGAAAGGTCATGCGTGACATCGTCAAACATCCGGGATATACACTTGAAGGACCGTTTTAAACAATAAACTGACACAAATACATATAAATATGTGTCATACAATAACTTTGAACGGTCCTCCTACTCCAAACTTGTAAACACTGGGTCGGTACTTCCGACTACATAACGCGTGACCTTTCCAACGTGATGGCGCATCTCAGAGATGGTACAATACGGGCATTTGTGGTTAAAAAGTATATCATTTTATTTATTTTTAGACAATGACTGATCGTTTGGCTAGATAAGACCCTTATTCCTCGACTGGGATCGTGTCAAGACTTTGAAGCTGCACTGAGACGGACATTTGGTTGCCATTGAAGTCCATTATATGGAGAAAAATCCTGGAATGTTTTCCTCAAAAACCTTCATTTCTTTTCGACTGACGAAAGAAAGACATGGACATCTTGGATGACATGGGGGTGAGTAGGCTAAATTTTCAGGATTTTTTTAATTTGAAAGTGAACTACTCCTTTAATGCAAGGGTTTTTCGAGAAACGATGCACAAGCCGTGATGAAGGTGCGTATGTCTTCGTATTGATTTGCTTGCGTTGCTTGCATCAGCGAGGAACAGACTCTTTCTAACCGTTCGGTTTCAGCCATATATTATGTTGCAGTTCCTCATAAATGTAACTGCCAGCTGGCCACTGTGTTTAACCAGTTTTTTTTTGTTTTTTTTTTACTCATGTTTGGCACTTGGCTACTGTTCATTTTGGACCCTTGCCACTGGACGAAGCATTTTTTCTGTAACCTCACACACATTTTTAGCATTCTTTGTGCATCTCCTATAGACCCTAATCACAGCAGCGCCATCTTTTCATTTTTAATGGGAATGAAAGCGAGGCTGTGAGGGATAGACATTCATCTCTTCAGTGGTTTGTACTGTTATTTAATGTGTTTTTGGATTGTTCTGCTGATGAAACACTGCAAAAATATTTCAGTAGACAAAAAACTCCCAACAATATGAGCTGTTAAAAATGATCGATTATCTAGGAGCTTTATACAGCTTTTTACAGCGGATGCCACTGAAAACACGGCAAGTTTATCCCTCGCAGCCTCTCTTTCATACCTGCGCTGAATAAGGTCAATTTCTCTTCCTCAGTAAATCTGTTTCCCTCTGAATGCCGTTCTAGAATACGAAGCAGCTTTATTCAGATTTATTCAGCATGCACATGGCATAAATCCTCACAGAAAACAGGTTATTGTGTCACCGCGCTCTTCCTGCCTGCTATTAACACTGTCCTCACATGACTCACACATACTTAAACGGGTCACACACCACGGTTTTAAGTGTCTAAGACCACAGGACCACCCCAAATTCAGACAGGCTTAACCCTTGCAGACACAACAGGATTATGCCGTCCTCATGATCTGATTCAAACCCAGAACGCCTCATTGTGTGTCCCTGTGAAACTGGGTCTCGCTGCTTCAGCGCTCCGATCAGCATATTAGCTGGAAACAGTGTTAATTATGCTTTTTGTGAGACACTCCGGCTGTTGAATCGGACTTGATTAGATTAACGAATTTCAGACCTCGAGAGATGGAGACGGATTGTGAAGGATCAATCAGTGTGATGACAAAAACAATTTCACAGACACTCGGTCTGATTTAATCGGTCTGTCAACATCACTTAACCAATCCAACATGCTCTTTTTCACATTGTCAGTGGTGCTCTACGTAGGATTAGTGATTTTAAAGGATTAAATTTAATGTGCAACCTATCCCACAACGTTTTTTTCTGCATTTCAGTTCATGGTGTTTTGAGCTGGATCAGCACAAGAAAAAAAACACACCAATAAAGCGACCACAGCACACAGCTTTCAGCGCTCACAGTGCATTGAACTTGAACTATGTGCTTTCTCCTGCCAAGTTTTAGCCTCACGTGAGCTGCATTTTTCTTTTTTCTTTTTCTGTCTCTCTCTTGCTAATCTCTGTTAAAGCGTGGCCCATAAACATGCAATTATTCTTTGAGCTGTGCTGGACCTGGACTATGTCATGATCTGACAGGAGCAGAGGGAAAGCTCTCGCTGTGTGTCGGTGTATCAGGGACAGGTACACACAGGTACAGGTTATTCTGGTCCAGGGCGGGTCACTGCAAACGTCACCATGGGATACGGTGCAGCGTTCAGCGCATGTCAGGACAGGCAGAGCACTTAACAGAGCTGAGTTTACAGGAGAAAGAAGAGAGAAGCTGTAGAGGGAAGGCCAGTGCTTGCCATTTCTTGATCATCTTCATGTGCTTTTATTTCTTGCAAACTTAACATTCGCGGGCCAAAATTAAAATAGGTCTACACGTTATTGGAAAAAAATGAAATTTGAATATTTCGTTTTTCTGGGATCTGAAAACAAAATATAGGAATTTTCACCATTCATTTCTAAAGTGAGTTGGGGGATTTTGTTGGGGAGTGCTTCTGCATGGATATATAGATATATAAAAACCTTTAATGTTGATGGGAGAAGCCCTTTAAGGGCTGGACGATTTAGGAAAAGCTTCACTGTAATAAAATAGTTTTTTGAAGTTGTAAATAAACCAGAGATTATTGGATTATATTTTACAAGAGATTATTATTTGATTCTTTCTACTTCAAAATGTCATGTTTAATTCAATGTGTTACTTGCCATTTCTTTGAAACAATGTTCGCTCAGAAATTGCTCAATTTCACAAAGAATTACAAAGTAAATAATTGCTGTTAATTCCTAGTGTTGAAATTAAAATGTCATTTTTTTTTTTTAAATCTAGTTTTGCTTGAGTTTTCTTAGACTATATTCCTATTTTTTTTAACAATTCAATAAAATAACACTAATTATTATGATTTTATTGTGGCTATTATTAAAAATACAGATACTAAATAGAACACTACTGTTATTAATTTACTGTAAAATTGCAATACTAATCTACATCAGAAAAAAAAAAATCCTTAATATTGAGCCCTAGAAGGTTGTTGGATGAGTAGAGAGAAGGAAAAGAGAAAGAATCATAAATAATGAAACCAAAGGCGAGAAAAACAGAAACCTTGAAGGCAATTTGAATGTGGACAGTGTGTATCAAGTTACTCTGTCATTTTGACCTGATGGTTTTTGTTTCTTTTAGCTGGTTTTATTAGAGCTCAAACTGAGGTCTTCCTGTCATGTGTGTGTATTATATGCTTTCTTTGGTGTCCAAACACTGCAGGTCCTGTGTATTTTTTTTATTTTTTATTTTTTTAGATAATTCATGTGGTTTTGGGCTGAATATTGCTCTGATTACTCTTTCATTTATTCCAGTCCAGAACTGGTTTCATTTATCCAAACCTAAACCACAAGAGAACCTGATCAAAACTGCTCCCAGATGAGTGACCGACCCTCCAGTCCTCTGTAAACACAGCCGACTCGATTCGCATGCAGCCGAGCGCTCGTGTGCTGAACTGCTCTGGCGCCACGAAATGGGAAAATGATGATCTTCACAACATTTGCATGCCACCTTTTTATTGTAAATTATTTACACAGAAACGTCTCACCAAATGAACACAGTAGTTTCATTCAACGGTGCCATTATAACTAGATTCTTATAAAGGATGCTTAGTCAAAGTTAGCCCATGTGTCATGATAAAACATCAACTGCATGTGTATTCAGTAACAGAAGAGGAGTCAGTTATCATCGCTTAACAACTGTTCACTGCAGCACTGAGACGAGGTGCATCTTTTACTAACGCTTACGTTGGCCGTGGTCAGCAGGCTCAATAAACGGTGTGTAAAAGCCTTTCAGACATTAAATTAAGCTGTTCTCTGGTGAAATAAAACGGCAGCATTGGTACTCTTTGCTATGGCAGAACATCGCAGTTGGACGACCGGCATAAGCTTTCATTGCAAACTGAGTTCAGATATGACACAGCATTTCTGTTTTAAAGGGATGATGAACTGAAAAAATCTAATTTTCTTCGAGCTTTTGACATATAAGAGCTCGTCATACTATAAGAATATCCTGTAAGTTTCAGAACTGAAAACGTCCTTGTTAAAAACCGAGCGTTTCTGGAGCTAGGCTCAAAACCAGGGTAGAAAATAGCCTATTGTTTATTCATTTTGATGTTTTTGAATGTAAAAAACAAACAAACGTCATAAGTTGACCTCAGACAACAATATACATTTTTAAAAAAAGCCAGTTTATGACCCCTTTAATGTCTTCATGACTTCTTTCAGAGAGATTGAATCTGCTGTACTTTCCAAAACTATCCATGCATATCTGAGATGTGCTAAACATATAGCCTAAACTTATTCACAAAGTCGTATTTGTACACCTGTTGCTTTTTGTAAAGTAGGCTAATTCTTAAAGTTTATAAATATATCATCACTTGGTAGTCATGCCCACCAACATATGTACACTCACACCTACACACACACACACACACACTCACTCACTTGTATTGACCTGCTTAGCTAAATATTTTATAAAGGCAACGGTTTTTGTAGTTACAGCTGCCAAAGAAAGAGAGGGAGTCAAGTGCATTTTAAAATGTCAATGACTTTGTGTGTGTGTGTGTGTGTGTGTCTCTGTCTGTGTGTTTGCATTTGCATTTTCGATTAGTGTTCTGTGCTGAACCCAGGGGAGTGCTATCAAGCGGCTTGTTCTCATTCTCACAGCCATTGTGTGCATGTCCTCACCTTCTGTCACGTGGTAAACTCTTGGTTCGAGTCACCATCTGAGGTCATGGCTGTGCCCTGAGCTGGTTTGGGCTCAAAAGCCGCAAATGAGTATCACACACAGTGTGCTTGCTTGCATTCACTCAGACAACACAAGCTCTTCATGTCTGAAACACATGGCGGGACCTGTTTTCCTCTCCTCGGCTTTGACCAGCACCGGTTTCTGTGTCAACTGGGAAACTGGTTTGAAAACGGTCATTATGTTTTAGGGGTGCAACGGATCAAAAAACTCACGGTTCGGATCGTTTCTCGGATCAGAGTCACGGATCGGATAATTTTTGGGATCAGCCC
>JAPMOK011276968.1:0-18342 GCA_029874615.1 Achondrostoma oligolepis
AATTTTAAAAAGAGGATAACACGGTGTAGGCAACACCAATTTTTGTCGTTGTTCTCTGTACTGACAGCACTCCAAATTTAAAAAAAAATTAGCTCAAGGTTAAAATTGACCGGAGTTCTCCTTTAAGTAGGAAGCTCCTTAATACCAACAAGGCAGTAGCCTCCACCCCCTAGTGTTGGGTCCAGTAAGAAGGAAGCTCCCTTGGGTGTTACCAAGGTGTGGGATTCCCCAAAATTGCTTAAGCTTCCGGAAGCCCCCCTTGAGTCTGGTAGAACGAGTTGCACCTTCCCCATTATGGGTTCTAGGCAGGGTCCTTGTCAAAGCTTTTAAGGACTCGCAGTCTCCCTTATGTTAACCTAGGGGCAACCGCCTTCTTTTAAGATTTTGTTGGTGGCTCCCTTTTGGGATATGCTGAAGTTTCTGGGTTGCAGCTGCCTCCCCCTGATTGGGGTCTTATAAGCAGGCAGATCCCTTGTGGTTGAGTCGTGGCTACCTCACCCAGAATTGGGGTCCCCTAAGTAGGAGGCTCCTTCATTTATCTAGATGAAACTGCTTTCCTATTAAGGGTTCTTCAACAGGCAGTTTACCCTGAGATGCAGAATGCAAACTTCAGCATATTCGCAAGGTCGTACCTGCCTCCCCTATAATAGGTTATTAAGCAGGCAGCTTCGTTGTGTAAGCTGGAGATCGACAATGTGGTTGAACCTGGGCCTCCCCTTCGGGGTCTGTAAGTAGGACCTCGGCTTCCCCCACAAGAGAGCTCAAGATGATCCCTAGACTGCAGGGGTTATCGTAGAGTGAACCCTCCCTGTTACTGGGAGACCTTATCTTGGGTCCTCCACACTCTGTTCCAGCTCAGGCAGACTTTGGAGACTATAGCATGGCTAACACTTCGCAGCCATTTACTAGTTTCCACTAGTGAGCGTAGTTCACTCTTCCCTTAAAGGGTTTCTTTATTAGGGTCTATTGTCCCTGGATTGAGCCAAGTCAAAACTGGTGATCAAAATCTTGGGTGAGCATTGGACTCCCCTCACTCAGAGGGTCGCTCTGCTGAGTCCTCAGCTCCCCAGAGAAACCATCTCTGGGCTCTGGTGAAAAGTGGTTTCGCCTGAGCTTTTCATCTTTTCTTATTGGTCGAGCACCCTTCAGGAGTGCTGGCCTTACGATGCTGACTCTAGGTCAGACGGAGTTGAGCATTTTGCAACTAAAACGCTCCCCTGTGGTGTTGAGGGGTTGAACCAGATCCCCCTATAAGGTTGGTGCCCCCCACTACAGTAATTTAAGGTTCAACAAGTAGGCAGCTCCCTTATATTTCATGAAGCTGCGGTTGCCTCCCCAGAGGTTGGGTCTCTAAGCAGACGGTCCCTTCATGAGTCAATACTAAGGTTAAAAGCTGTCTCCCCCTGATAGCGGGTCCTTTAAGTAAGACTCCCTTAGGTTGTGAGTGACAGGCGAGGGAACCATTGTTTTCCTGTGCCAGTATTCCCTTAAATATAATGTCTGGCATAAAGGTTGGCATTACCAGATCTTTGAGCTCCACCCGCCTTAGGGCTTGGAGCTTAGGTGCTAGCCATAGGGAATAGTGTCACTGACAGTTCTGTGGACCAGAGTTTCTGAGGGACCTGAGGGAATTTGACTCCGAAATATAAGTCCGTTGAGTCCTTGTTTGTGCTTGTCACAGCCAAATAGGCAGTTATTCCCTCAGCATTGCGAAGTGGGCATAGTGTCATCTAGAGCAGTGTTTCTCAAACCTGGTTCTGGAGGATCAACACTGCACATTTTGTCCTGGAGTTTCTTCTAATGAGCTGATGAGTTTAATCAGGTGTGTTCGATTAGGGAGGCAGATAAAATATGCAGTGTTGGAGCAGGGTTGAGAAACAATCCTCTAGAGGATGTAGTGCGAGTTCCCATTCAAAAGGGAACATCTAAGGTTAAGCATGTAACCATGGTTCTCTGAGAAGGTGAACGAGACACTGCCTCTCATTCCCATGCATCAGGCATGCCTGTCTACGTCTCCTTTTGACAAGAAGTTGATTACGTCTAATACAGGTGCCCTTTTATACTCACGATCACATCGGTAGTGACGTCACTGACTGTCATCGTCCAATGATATTGACACGTTTAAACATGCTTCAGACACCGGGTCATGCTGGAGGTGTTCCCCATAGTGTCCTCTAGAGGACGCAGTGTCTCATTCCCCTTTTCAGGGAACCATGGTTACATGTGTTAGCTGAGAGGTGTTTTAAAGTTTCCTAATAAGCTGTTCATGCAATGGCAATAAAAAAGCGATTAATACATGAAAGTTCTTACATATACCACCTTTAAATATGCCATGCATTCTTAATTTGAATTATTTTTCATTTCAGGTTGATATTAAATATTTATTCTATTTTAAAAGTGGTTTTATACTAATTTTAAAGTTAATAGGAACCATTCAAATTATTGACAGTAATGCCACTGACATTTCATGATTAATTATATTACAAGATGCATAACAAAAAATACAAGCATTGATATTATTACTCTATCAATATATCAAAAGTAAATTTTATCAGCATGACAGTAAAACCAGTTTAAAATGTAAAATAATCTGGTATTTCTCTATTTTTTTCCAAAGAAGTTACAGTTGAATTTTAATTAAAAAAAATGTCTATAGGAACAGTGTATATTGGAGATTGACATTTTGTTGTCCAAAAGCAAAAGCATCTGCCACCACAATTGTAGAATGACCCAATGAACAAATCTCATTGTTTTGAACCCAGTATAACAGTGTGTGCTTCAAAACTGCATGCAATTAAGACTAATGCATGCAAACAAAGCATATGCTACTTCTGTATGAGGCTGTGCTTGCATTTTTGTGCTTGGATACAGATATTGAGAGTAGCTACAGTTCTGTCTTTACTGGAATAGTTCAACCAAAACTGAAAATTTAGACATTTACTCAATCTCATATAATGCCAAACACATTTGATGTTCTTTTGTAAGTGGAAAAAGAGACATTTAGTACAATGTTAATGCTGTTCTTATCCATACAAGTGAAGTAAGTGGGTACCAGAGCTGTTAAGCTCCAAAAACAGTCCAATCCAAATCTTCTGAAGCTTTGTGTGAGAAACAGACCCAGTGTAATCACTATGTTCAGCATACACAGAATGTTGGTGCATGGTTCCTGATATTCCTTACGTTCTAAGAACATTCTTTTTAGGTTTTTATTTTTAGTTCAAGAACATTGCAGAGTTTTTTTGTGACAACCTAATAAAAGGGTAATTCCTACAGTTTTGTGGATTTTGGGCTGACCAGGTTAGTTGATTCTTTCTTTTTTTTATTCAATTATTTTTTAGTCTTGTCAGAGGGAGAAAATGTCTGTCTATCATAAAAAACACACTGGCCAAGCTCAGGCCAGTATCACCTAATAATTCCGACCAAATATTTCATTTTTTCAAATTCTATGAAATCTGTCCATGCAGATATATGTGTAATGTTTAACAGGGTGGACCATAACAGGGTGAATGTTTTAAGCTAATAAAGCCCATTTTTAGCTAGGACAGAATAACATGCTAGCAGAAGATTTACATTTAGGAAGAATTTTAATATATATTTTCAATTCCAGTATAAATTGGCACAATAGGGTGGACATGTTTTGTTTAATGCTATTAGATACGTCTTTTTTAAAATGAGGAAAAGAGAGAAAAGTTTATGACTAATTCTTACTTTGTTCTTGGAGTTGCTTTCCCTACAAGGCAATTATGTCACTTCAAGCAAGTCATGTGATTTAGGGCACATCAATAAGATTTTAAAGAGCAAGTAGAACCAATGTAACAGGGTGGACTGGAGATTTAGGGACATAAACTAATTTAACGGTTTTACACATAAAACAAAGTATTTTACGTCAAAGAGAACAAGTAAATGAACAAACTAATACTCAAAATTACTAATTTAGAAATATATATTTAAGCTTAATTTAGAAAACGATTGACGCGAAATGAAACGAAATGACTGGGGACATGGGAATTTGACTTTCAATTGCTTCAAAAGGTTTGGGACATAAAACCCACTAAACTGTAGGAATGACCCCAGACAGCAACATAGTGTCGGCCCAGATCCGGCCCACATCTGGTACACGTGGATTCCACACTTACCAGAAGTGGGCCAGATCTAGGCCGACACTATGTTACTGTCTGGGACCCCAAAACATAAAATGTTTGTTCATTCATTCGTTCATTCATTCATTCATTTTAGGTTTCATTTCTATAACTATAAACTAATGTTCCTTGTTGCAGGGAGATTTTTTGTGATAACCTAATGAAAACTTATACAGAATGTTCTCTAATGCTTATTTGTGTTATTGTATAACCATAAAATAACCTTCACAGTTAAATATTTCTCTTTCCATGACAATAAACTACATTTTGTGAAATTGCTCGATGACTGACATTAGTGTCACACAGCATTTAATTAAATGTAGAAATTAAGATCACTATTAAAATGTGTAACAATTATATGTTATAAATCCAAATCTTACATGTTTGGAATGACTTGGGGCTGAGTAAATGATGACACGATTTTCATTTTGGCTGAACGGTTCCTTTAACGTAGAGTAAGGCTTTTCCTGTTAAATCTCTGTGCTGTGCTTGTGCCGTGAAAGCTAAGCACAAATTCGTTACAGTTTGAGGCCGTCAAATGACCAAGAATACGGAATACCGAAATAGTAAAATAATTGAAAGCGAATACTGTACAATAAAATGAAAACCAAGGCCTCGCACAACTGGGTGAAAGTTTCTCTCAGTTTTGTACCAAGGGTGGATTCATGCTTTTTCTAAAATCACACTCGCTCTATTTACAACGTCATGTAATAAAATGAGTACTTAAGCAGCTCAGAGTTTTCATGAGGTACAAAAAAACATCCATTTGTAAAAAAACGGTACAATTGTAAACGTCTGTCGAAGTTTGTCAGACACAAGAACCGGAGATAATATGTGAGACAGAGACTGTGGAGTCACATCTGATGTTTGACTGACAGAAGAGGCCACTCGATACTTTAAAACAGTCTAATCCACCTTCTGAAACCTCAGTACACCCGACAATGGACAGTGCCGGGCGTAAAGTTCCCTAACGTCACCCTACATACTGAAAGACAGCATGTGTAAGAGCGGCGTTTCACTCAGACAGGCCGTGTGTGATCCTGAGAGTGACAGTGAAGCGTATGTTTGTGCGATCACTCAGATCTGCGTCTGCAGCGGGTGCACGAGTGTCGACGGGGGTTTGGACGAGGTGGAGTGGGACGAGTGCTGAGGTTTGATGCCTCGGCTCCTCGTGTACTGGAGGAACTGGTCTGGGATTTCCGCAAGAACGTCCTTGGCCAGACGGGCCATGCTGAGAATGTGATTCCCTCTGCGATCAATGTAGTCTCGGAAAGGGACAAACTGAGGAGAGATCAGACTGAGATTTAGGAGGAATGCGCTGTTGATAACTACAGAAAATCACTTTGACATCCTCTAGTTTGTAAAACTATAAGCTTAAATTACATCTAATGGAAGTCTAGGTGAACACCAACGTAAAAAAGAGGAGTGCTTAATTGTATTTAATATGCAATTGTAGTATACTAAAAACTTGCGGATAATATATGAATTATATAAAAAACGCTTAACCGTACACTTTCACACACTTAAGTACTTTTTTAAACAGTGTAGTTTGTAAGTCTAAAGCACATGTAAAGTGCTTGATTTCAATTTTAACTTTAGTGTGTTATTTGGTTCATATGCTTAAATACATCACATACAAGTTTCAATAGAAATGACAAAGTATAGCATATTTTACCTCAAATCCTTTAACCAGTACACATTAACGATGTTTCAAAGACAACAGAAGAGCTGTAATTATGAAATTACAAATAACGATGTTCTTATGTCCTACTGAACTGGATCAAAAAGCACTCTAAAGTTCAGCTAACTGCAACTAATATACATTTAAACTATAATAGGTTTTCATCTAATTGCAATTAACATGCAGTTAAGTGTCCAAAAACATTACATTTAATTTATTTGAAAGTATAGAATTTCTCTCTTTAAATAAATGCAAAAGTGTACTTCTTTTCCACAAGAGCAGTAAGCAATGTTTGTTACCCTTAAAAGAGGTTGTCTGGTAATTACCACAATATCTGCTTCAAATGCTGTAGATTTTAGGTTAAAATCACCTGGAATACTGCCTTACTATTTCGGTCCATAGATACATGAGATTCACGGCTGGAAAACTCACCTGCACAATGTCTCTCTCTGCAAAGCGACCCCTGGATGATATCCTGACCTCATCTCCATCTAGTTCAATCATCTCTGTCAAATGGAAGAAAATGCCACAGGAAAAACAATCATGTGGTGCTTCCACTCGACTCAGGCAGTTATACTGAAGTGTGCTATCATTGATTTCATATGAGTTCAAACACATCCTTTAATGCAGCAGCAGCAGCAGCTGTGAAATGAGTTCAAAGAGCAGATCATGACTGTGCTGAGATAACGAGAACACTGGGAGCTGCATATAAATCAGGCTTTATCTCCATTAAAGAAAAAACTAATTATCAAACATTATACAAATTGTGAGCCCAGCAAAGACCAAGGTTTTTAGTTTTGACGTAAAGGCACTATTTAATGGAAATCTGGATTTTTTTTCTCACTACTGTTTATGACACCACTAATCCTCTGATTTCATTGGGGGTGGTGATGACGAATGCAAGGGTTTGTGAGAGTAACACCCTGTCATGTGACCAAAAGCAGAGAAACTGTTCCAGTTCACTGCATCTCCACTTGAATAAAGCTTCATTAGGGCTTTGTTTAGTGTGTAGGAACCCTAACTTTCAGAATGTAAAACTTCTACCCCAGTACAGAACGTTTATTAAAATGTAACCGCAAAACTATCGATACGCCAGGTTCATAAAGTAATTTACATATAGAAGTCTTAAAGGCACAGTAGCAAAAATAGACTATTTGATTGTAAAGGTCAGAGAGGGGGGTGTAAGAAAAATATCCATATTTATAACTTAATAAACTATAAGCACTGGCTTCCGGTAACGGCCTTACGCGTGTCTATTTCCAGCGGAAGAGTGACCTCTGACCCGACGTATGACGTATTGATGAATGCGAAATTGCAGAGGATAGAGCAAAACAAAACACCGGTTACGAATTAGAAGTCTAAAAGCGGGATTTATTAAAGAGAAATGAGAGAGGAGCTTGAGTTTGTTGCCCAGCGCTGTTTGTTTGAACCACGAGAGGCGTCAAAGCTTATGCTACATCCTACGTTGGGTCAGAGGTCATTCGTCATGCGTCGGGTCAGAGGTCATTTGTCAGATCAGAGGTCATTCGTCATGTGTCAGGTCAGAGGTCATTCGTCATGCGTCGGGTCAGAGGTCATTCGTCATGTGTCAGGTCAGAGGTCATTCGTCAGGTCAGAGGTCGTGCGTCGGGTCAGAGGTCATGCGTCGGGTCAGAGGTCATTTGTCATGCGTTGGGTCATTTGTTATGCATCGGGTCAGAGGTCATTCGTAATGCGTCGAGTTAGAGGTCACTCTTCCGCTGGAAATAGACACACGTAAGGCCGTTACCAAAGTATTAAATATGGATATTTTTCTGACAAAAAGGGATCGCTTCGCTTCAGAAGGCCTTTATTAACCCCTGGAGCCGTATGGATTACTTTTATGATGGATGGATGTGCTTTTTAGGGCTTCAAAAAAGGTACCATTCACTGCCATTTAAAGCTTGGAAGAGCCAGGATATTATAATATAACTCCAATTTTGTTTGGCTGAAAGAAGAAAGTCATAAACACCTAGGATGGCTTGAGGGAGAGTAAATTATGGCATAATTTTTGGGTGAACTACCCCTTTAAGGTACACTATGTAACCTTTTTTGTTTCAAAATTCACAAAATGTATGCAAATACATCATGAATCCATATTTTGTCTTATCCTGAATCACTACAGTAAGTATATATAAATATAATAAGTGTTTATTATTCAGACCATTTTAGACTGCTGTGGGACGGCAATTTCAAAATAAATTAAAATTAGTCTGTTGTCAAATTAATTTACTTTTGAAAAAACATTATTCCATAAATAATAATACAAAAGATAATGATTACAAAAGAAAGGGTCTGTGAGTCCTAACATATAATATTCTATTTACTTTTATGGAGACACTGCGGTTGATTTGTTTACATGCATATTGACGAACAAATTATTCGTATTGAATTGCGCCATTACATTACAAATAATATGAAATTATACAAATCCACAATAGGCAGAGAGAAAAGTTTAACCAAAAGTAACTGGATCACACATTTACCAGATGAAAGGAGAGGTGCAGGGTGAGTTAAGGAATGAACTGATAAGCCAATGGAAAAATCAAAGCTCTTATAGTACACACACTTCTAATGACGTTTTGGAAAATTTCTGATTGGTCTCACTGGAACATGTGTGAAACAGATTTCTCTTTTGATCTGGTCTTCTGAGTCTCTGATGGACTGGACTGATATCACATCTTCACACATCCTCAAAGACACACACATCTCTCTCATCTTACCGTCAAATTCGGCCGGCCCGACTCCAACGATTATAATTGACATGGGAAGACTAGAGGCCTTGAACAGAAGGGAAGAGTTCATTAAAACAAGACCCCCAAGAATACACTCCTCATATAATTCAACATTTGCATAATGAAACATGCACAAAACAGACTTGTAGTCATAATGTTGCATTGAGTGCAAACTGTTTTTTTAAAGCAATGGCTAATTTACTAATGGCTAATAAACACTTTAAATGACTATATTTTCTTTTTTATAACTAATTTGAATGATCAAAAATTTAATATTTAGCTTTGTCCTGCATTTTATGTTCAACCCTGTTACCATATGATTTATTTATATAAAACAAGTTTTTGTGACCTTTGTTTGGACCGGTCATCTAGCATACAAGTAAATAATCTTATTCAGTTTTCTCAATTTTAACACACATTATTTGTTGAATGTATTTGTCAAAATCGACTATTCAACCCTGTTACCAAGGTATTTTAAGAAAAAAAAAGACCGTTAATGTTTTATATTTATCAATAACTACAAAGACGTAAGCCCCTTCTAATGATGGCTCAATTTTAGTTGAAATATACAAATATGTAACTGTTACTTGCAACCCTGTTACGTATAAGTTATATACATTTTATGCTTATTTAAAGTTTGAGCCTTACTTTATACCATATTTGAGGAAAGTGCCATGGGGTGGCAGCCAGTGGGGTGTAATTATGGAAATATGAGGCACATTCATAAAGCTCATGTAATGTTCTTTGCTCATCTGCACACTGACACATTATGAACGACTCTTGCCACTGTTCAAATAGTCTCTGCCCATCACAGTCTGTACAATATCACATTTCAGTGCCTCGGTTGACGTGTTTTGAAGGAAAGACAAATGGATTCAATTTAAAGCATTTTTCTAATTATGTATACTTGTTGTAATAGTATCCACAAAGAGGAATCAACAACTTTTGTAAGTGGGCGTAAATTCTTCTGTTTTATTCAGTGCAGTGGATTGTCTCATTCTTCATCCAATAATCTCTTGTAGTGATTAGGATGATGAATGGTTAGGCCCGTTGTTAACAAAGTGAACAAACTTGGACTTTTTTTTATTAAGGATCATTTTGCACGGTACCATATACAGTATATGCTGGGGACATATTTATGCCTTCAGAAAGGAAACAGGGCGGACAGTAACAGGGCTGACCATTTTACAGTTTAACAGGCTTGGTGTCGAACATCACATGAACAAACAGAAAAACAGGTCTTAACACATCCGTTTGTCGGAGAAAAGTGTTAACTGACGCCGATATCTATGGACTTTTCAGGCAATCAGCTAACCTAGCTAGAAAATATGAAATGTTAAGAGATGTTAAGAAAATAAAAAACTTCAATCTGCATTTTAACGAACATCGATTATGCTCATCTTTGGTAGCTCCTTTGAAGACATCTTCAGTAAAACAGCTCTATATTTAATGAAACACATTCAAAAGGCCTGAACCAATAGCGATGCAACCCGTTTTACAGAATACATTAGTTTGTTGCACATAAACCCCATTTGACATTAGAAATCTTGTGCTCAAGGCAGTAAAACTACAAGCTCCTTTTGAAAAACAATTACCAGTCGTCTATTACAAAATCATGGAAACAGGGTTGACATTTTAAGATCATAACTAAGTTACAAACATAAAATTAAATTTGGACAAATAATTCAATTCTGTAGGATGTCTTTATGATACGTCCATGGATTTGTTGATTTATGGTAACTGTCAGAGCGTGGTTGAGGGATTATGTGGGCATTATGTAAAAATAATTAAAGTGATACCACAACAGTTGGTGTCAGCTGTTCATTGTCATTTTTAGAAATATGCCACACTTGTCTTTTCATTTTGTTTTTCAGAATGGTGTAATGTTTCCAAGAACTGTGTTTTTGAACTTACGTTTACGATAGATTCTTTAGTTTGAGCCATGTCGGAGATGACCCCATCAGAGATGATGAGGAGGATGAAGTATTCTGAACCATCCTTTACTAATGATGCATATCTGCAAAGAAGAAAGCTGATTACTTCATATCCTTGTAACAGACACAGGACTGAATCACACTTAAAATCTAATCCATCCTAGTGTCACAAAGAAAAGTACATAAGAAAAAAGTTAAAAGTACCTGGATGGTATACTATTTATGGTAATTTTCCAAGTATGCACTTTTTGTCTACAATTGGTTCTCTAATGAGGCACTAGGATGCAATAACATAACATTTTAGTATGTAACATTTAAAGATTTGTAAATTCAAATTTATGGTTTTTGAAGGCAAAAATGATAAATTACCATATAATTTACAATGAATAAGAGGACATTCCCAGATGTCCCTGCGTGGCACATCATATATTTTGCTTTTACTTAGTTTTATTTCTTTTTGTGATTAGTCATAAACATTAGGGGAATTTATATAACATTTTCTGTAACTAAGTCAATGTTTGTTGCATTATTTTAGTGTCAACATGATTCTTCATATGGTTTTCTATTGTACCACTTTTATTATCATGGTCAGTACATATTGGTATATACAAAGCATATTTTGATAGCTCGAATAAGCTTGGTATATGAATCGAATATCACCTAATGAAATAAAGTTATATGTTGTAAAATATACAGCACAAAAATTCCATCCCATTATACCTGAAAGATTGTCACAATAGTTTTACAATGAATTTCAGGCAATAGCTGCTGTTTTAATTACTGTAACTTTAATGGGATATTTTACAGTGCATGGCTGTAATTGTCAAATGTGTAGAGAACATATTATGTTGCTGGGACTCTATGAGTTATTTTTATTATTTAGTATCTGTGCTTTGTTTCTGTTTTCTTGGTGTCCAGGTTTCTAAATGAGTTTGTTTCCTTGGTTACAGATTGGGCTCACCTGTTTCTTGTTTAGTTGATTATTATCCTGTGTTTTTATATGCATGTTTTATGCTTGGTTGTTTCAATTAGGAGTATTTTATATAGTCTTGCTTCGATTCTGTCATGTCTGTTAATGGTTATGTTTCTTGTCAAGCCAAACCAAGTGTTTATTGTTTATTGGTTCATGTTTATTTGGAATAAAGCTGCACATGGGTTCTTGGCTTCTTGCCTCCGTTAGGCTCCCCGTATCTTCTCTCCTTCGCATCCATGAACAATGCTTTACAATAATAACAAGTGTGATAAATAGTGTTTAGGAATGCTTAAATAAAATTGGCCTACCTTGCTACATGATTAATGACAGGGGAGAAGTATGTTGGTCCATAGAGACGAACAAACTTCAGACTCTGATAATACGCTTCTAGAACGCCCTCGATACCGCTGCAGTATGGGTTATCTGGGTTCCCATTCTGTAAGTACACATATAAATATACACATGTATACATATGCAAAAGTTTATAATACTAGCATCCCAGTGAAGGATGTATAAATAAATGAACAAATGAATGAGTACATATGAGCTTTGTGAAAACGTTGGCTTAATTATATTAAATGTGCACATGTAGAATATCTCAAATCCATTAAGTATATTTTTAATAAAACTTGCATATAAAATAATATTAATGAAATAATGTGTACTTAAAGAGTACTATATAATTTCAAATAAATGTTTGCTTACACTTCATTTTAAGGTGTCCTTGTTACAGTGTAATCATACATTTACTGAGCATTAAATTACTACCTGTATGGTACCACTTTATTTTGAGAGTCCACTTTAGATATTTGACTAACAATAAGTAACTCGCACTGGCCTGAGCGTGTTTGTGATGGTGCTGATCCACTACCTCCACTGATTTTACCTCCCCTCCCCATTTAAAAAAAAAAAGGTCCGGGCTATTAGGGTTTAATTGAGTCTCAATCTCCATGAGAGGTCAGGGTGCAGTTCAGATACAGGGTCAGTTATGGAACAGTGTTACTCCACCTGGGGTTAAATTAAGCCCCAATCCCCTGTAAGGGATAGGTTTAGTGTTCGATTCCAGCGCACATCCCTGGGTTATGTCCCTTAAATTTAGGTTAAGCTCCAATCCCCAGTAAAGGGTATGTTTTAGGATTCAGTATATATTCAGGTATATGACTTATCGAATTAGGCGAAAACAATTGCTACCCATATAATCTCCCAAATAAGACTCCATTTGACTCCAATAAGACACAACTAAAACAATCTATTAGACCCACCATTTCAAGATTGTTGAGGTCCAATTCCTCTTAAGACTTTTCAAGCCCTATCCCCATCCATTACAATGCGACCACATCGCTACCCCTGTTGGGTAGACCAATAGACCAGG
Organism: Achondrostoma oligolepis; assembly: GCA_029874615.1. Classification (NCBI taxonomy): domain Eukaryota; kingdom Metazoa; phylum Chordata; class Actinopteri; order Cypriniformes; family Leuciscidae; genus Achondrostoma; species Achondrostoma oligolepis. The sequence goes on from JAPMOK011276968.1 coordinate 12,853, forward strand.
TTTGCCTCTGTCTGGAATTGGCCAAAATAAAGGGTCTACATTTCCTTGATATGTCCATTCAACTTCCTTAATATGAGTCTTTCCTACTGCCAACTGAAATTGATCATGGGCATGTAAATTTCCACATTAGGAAAGACTTGTTCTTCTGCCCCCAAAACTCTTTTCAACATTCTCACTAGCTATCGATGTTTGTTTTCTTTTGTTCACCCAATTGATAACACTTTTGTCACCTTCTATGCTTCAAGAGCTGTTAGACATGTGTAACTTGTGCCCCTGGATTAGGACTGTGGTTTGGGTCAGTAGAATAATTTGACATGTACTTCCAAAGTTACTTCTAGTCAGTAGAATGGATGTTCGGGGACCATCGAAATAGAGTGAGCAGATATTAAGCAGACAGTCTACTAATAATCTATTGAGAGTTAATGACATGTACTTGCAAAGTTACCTATAGTTAGTACATTATCAAGTGTTTCATTATCATAGAATTTGTTTTTACTGTATGTATTGTTGCATTTGTAGTTTATGGATCCAAATGCACCTTGAGTCCAAGACAAATTTACCCTTGAGGATAATAAAGTGTATTTAATTTAATTTTTAGTAGAATATCTAAAGTGGACTATTGAAATATCGAAAGTGTTACCACAAACTTACTATAGGGTCAGGATTAGAGTCTGGTTCAGAGTTAGTTGCATGTAGTGTATCATTTATAGCTATTACTATTGTAACTACATGTAACGTGTAACAAGGACACTGTAGAATTAAGTGTTACCAAAGTTATTTAGTAAAGTACATTTTAATAATCTTTTGTCATGCTTTAAAGAAGTACATTTTTTGATGTGTTGACTGACATTTTTCAATTGTAGTGTTTTACTCAATATTACATTTACAGTTATGATATTTTAAATGTACTAAATTGCATTACCATAAAAGCTTATCAGTATATTCGGCAGTACACTTTACAACCATTTTTTAAAGACAATACTTTTAAAAGGTATGCTAAAATGCACTTCTTTTTCACAAGGGTAGAACATCTTTTAAAATACTAATTTGAATAATATCCAGCAGATAACACAACTTGGAGATAATAATCGGCAAGGTCTACAATGAGCAAACATTATTACAGTAAAACGACAGCATAAAGACTTAGCCATCAAAAGTTTGATCTGGGCATGTGAGCTCACATCGCAGAAGCTTCCTGCTGTAAGAAGCACGTTTAAAGAGCGCTATTCATTCAAGTAAAGCTTTAATGCTCTGCTGAGTGCATATGGAGTCTCCTGTGCTCAGCCCTGAGGAAAAGTGTGTGTGTCTTAGCTGTGTGTGGGCAGCTGCAGCCGCGGGCAGTGCATCTGTTTGGTCCAATAAGAAGGATCTGTGTCTCACTGTATATGGGGTTATGTGATAGATTCACTGTGACGGTTTCGTGGGTGTGTAACGGGGAAACAAATCAAAAAGGAAAATAAAAGAAAATAAATTCTGTCCTCTTTAGAAATGTGAGACAGCTGTGGGCAATCTCCATTTGCTAATGTCTATCAGTCCTTTTCAATCTTCTTTATAAACTGTCTCATCCATATTTATCAGTTAGTCACCCCTCAAGAGCCCTTATTTGGATACCAGTGGTGTGGTTGTCTAGAGTGTATGTGTGAAATCAAAATGTGAGCTTTTTGGCTCTCGGTTCATGTTTGTTAGCTCATCTGTATGCTTATGCACTCCAAAAAGTTGACAAAATTAAGATTTAATAGATGATCACATTTACAATTGACAGTCTCTTTACGGCTAATATTCATACTTTAATTCCTTACCTAATCGTTAATTGATTAGAAAGGAAATTATTTTTGCCGTTCATTTTGCACTTTATTGTGCTTGTCCAAGGTACAATAACTGAAAAGACAGAGCTAACTGCCTATACATCCTAACCAATATTAAATAGGTCAACACAGGAATAAAAGTTGCACTTAGTCATTAAGTGCGGGCTCTAAGGGTCCTGCTGGAGAATAGGTTCAGAAGTGGATCTGAAAGAGCTGTAGATGGAGAAGTACAGCAATACCAAGTAGCCCAGCTAGATGTGTATAGTCTATGGTTGGTGTTTGACAGGGACCTGGGTAGGTGCCATACCCTACTAAAAGCATACCGATGGTGCAAGCCCTGCCATAGCCCACTGTTTCTCACTGTATCTTCTTTGGGCCCAAGGATTGTAGATTTGAAATCTCACCACACACTTGATTCAACTGGGTTTGTAAAGTAAATGAGATGCCTAAAATGTTCAGTACTTCAGGGGGAACTCAAAACACAGTCAAAGTGTGTTTATATGTGCAATGAAATGCTGACAATGATTCACCACATTATAATTGCTCTTAAAACAAATAAAAAATTTTTTTTTTTTAAATGCGTCCAGTTTTGATGTGAATGCATTAAAAGCCACACATGGGACACATCCATGCATGAATAAGTTGACAAAATGGTGCTAAAAGCATTTACATACAAAGCATAGATATGGGTAATGGGTCAATTTATTTGATTGTTTTTTTTTAATATAACTTTTTTCTTACCCCAATATAGAAACACCATTTAGAACATTTCAGTCATTACAGCTAAAGGGTATGACAATGTTAATGTACTTGTTCTTAGTGGACTAGACCTGCTACGCACACTGTAACTGCAGCTATCGCTGTTCCTTTTCTTATTGTTGCTGCAGAGAAAGTACAGGGACTGCTACTGCCAAGACATACAGAGACATGCTGCTGTAAGCATGTTGGACACATTGCTGCTACTGCATATATAGACATACATAATATCCTCCACAGCAGAGGAGCTCTGATAGCACGCCGCAGGAGCGCTTAAAGCAAACACTGAACCAGACTATTTCAATGTTGAGTAAGGAAGCTCACTAACTAGATACAGCAGAGGCCGATCAGTAAGTGCCGTTTAGTACGATGAGATTGCAAGCAGATAACATGTAAAGCAAGATTGGGCAGGTAATACTCTCACTGACAAATAGAGACCTGAGATACATCGGAGAACAAATAAATTTCAAGCAAGTACTTTCTTAATTATCTTAATAATAGATTGAAAAATAATTTCTTACCAGGGGAAATTCATGAGACACGTGGCCATCGGGTGGCAGTTTTGCACCAAACCCTAGTGCAGGGAACAGCTTATCACTGTCATAGTCCTGAATAATCTCCCCCACAGCTCTGAGTGCCAGTGCATACGCATTCAGATGATACGGGCTCATGTAGTGTAGAGAGGTAGGCTGGGAAGGGTTGCCTGTGATAAACAGAGCAAAAAATACATGAATCAAAGTATTAAAATATCAATGTAAACTGGAATGTGAGAATTCATGCTGTACCAGTAATGATTTATAATTTTGGGTAATTCTAATATAATAGTGCCATATTTGTAACTTGTGTACCCATGATGATCTACACACAGTATTTGATCATTTGATGTTCCCCTGCAGTTCACTTTCGAGTGGAACTCGACGCCGCATAATAGCGTTGATGCCGGTGTCTGAAACACGTGTCTACACACAGCAATTCCTGATTGGCTGATTGTGATAATGTAGCGATGTAATGTAGTATAGCACAGAAAAGTAAATACCATAAACAGATGCCTGAACAATGCGTTGTCTACTCCTTTGTCTTCAGAAGCCACATGTTCGAGCACGTGTTTGCTGTTTGTGTGTGCACTGTACTGTCTTTAGCCCAGGAGTTATACTCAAAATTTCAGGTCTAAGATTTAGGACAGTGCCCACACTTTATAACAGGGGACTTGCATGGGTGCTTCAGACAAGGAACGCATGCTGTATGTGTGTCTGACTCTAAAGAGTTGGATGCAGACAGACAGGAAGATGCTTTGGCAGAGCAGTCCTCTCAATCTGTCGCTTTCGAAGAACTGCTCGAGGTTGTGCCTTGGGCCATGGCCAAATTAAATCTAGATTAATCTGATGAGGTGTTGCGGTTTTGGAGGAATCCGAACTCGGTGCGAGTGCATAATCAGGTCACCTCAACATACTCCACAGTGAACAGTATGTGCAAGCATGGGTAAGAGGCAATGCCAACGGTGTAAAATGCACTTTCGGGTTGTCTCTCCACCTCAAGCCCATCGCCAGCGAGGAAACCTGCCATACCCACAACGATTTGTAGGGCAACATCTGCCCTTTTGGGTAAGGCATACACAGCAGCACATCAGGCTGGCGTTTTTCTGCACACCATGGAGGTCTTGAAGGGTGATCTGCTTAAAGAGCTGGATTATGTTGAGGGATTATCCATGGGGGTGGTGAAAGAGCTACGCAGGGCAACAGATCTCACCCATTGGTCGTTAAGTGGCTGTTATGGTCGTAAAGGAGTGGCATCAGTGGCTCAACCTCAAGGGGAAAAAAGAAAGAAACAAGGCTTTCCTTCTGGATGTCCCAATTTCGCCTTCTGTCTTAATCGGCGACACAGTCAACACCATTGTTGACAGGTACCAGGAGGCTAAGAAACAATTGCCGATATTCAGAGAACTGATCCCACTCTGAATCCAGGAGCCAGCTCCATCCACCAGTCACTCCAGGCCAGGGCCCAGTGGTAGGAGAGAAGAACAAAAGGCCAGTGTGGTGGCCAGTGTTCCCCCCATAATAGACAAGGTGACAGAGAAATGCTCACAGGCACAGCCATCCAGGGGGAGACAGGATCTTAGATGCTATCTCCTCTAGGGCGGCTAAGAAGAAGCCCTGAAAACCACGGGCCCTGGCCTCCGAGGGGTGACCCACCCCCCAACCCCGAGACAGGGTTTGCGTCCAATCTTAGATCTAAGGGGCCTGAACCGTATTCTTTAGACATACAGGTTCAAGATGCTGACCCGTTAAGATAATCGTGTCACAAATGCAGTTTGAGGACTGGTTTGTGACAACAGATCTAAATGACGCCTACTTTCACATCGAGATTCTGCAAGAACACAGGACATTTCTCAGGTTCGCATTAAAGGGCAAAGCGTACCAATATCAAGTTCAGGCTAGCCTTATCCCCACTCACATTTATCATGTGCATGCATGCTGATCTGGCTCCTTTGCGACTCCAGGACATCTGTGTACTAAATTACATAGACGATTAGCAGATATTAGCTCAATCAAAGAAATTGGTGGCATTGAGATGTTGTGCTCGCACACATGAAGTTGGGGCTGAAATTGAACTCCAAGAAGAGTGTACTTTCTCAAGGTCAGAGATCCACTTTTCTGGGGGTGGTATGGGATTCAACCACGATGCAGACACATCTGTCTCCTGCGTGTGTAGAATCGATCCTAACTGCTATGAAAGATATCAGGATAGGCCAGGAGCTTTGAGTCTTGTAGGTTCAGAGACTGTTAGAGGTCTCATGGCGGCAGCGGCCAATGTCAATTCACTACGCTTACTGCACATGAGACCGTTCCAGCTCATGGCCTCCTAATCATCCCCATAATACTGATTGGCTTAATCACTGTCTCCTCTCCACCAGTAAGCTGGTGTGTGGTGG
>JAPMOK011277021.1:0-10401 GCA_029874615.1 Achondrostoma oligolepis
GTCTAACATGAGCTACGAGCAGGTGAGAGAGTGGTTTGCTGAGATTCGTCGGAAGGAGGAAATGGGTACCAACCCATTTGAAGATAAAACGGGAAATGAGGAACAAGACGAGGAAGAGGACGAGTCACTGGGTGAAAATGAGACGGCAATTGAAGAGCAAGGACCTTCTGCCTTGGGAGATGAAGAAGGTGACGATGATGAAGACACTGATGACAGCGATTCCTGGGAGCCTCCACAGAGCGTTCGAAAAACGTTATCAATGTCTGAGGGTCCGTGATCTGTCTGAATTGGCTTTATTCTGAGCAATGGCCCTCAGTGGAAAACCATGACTGTGTTGGGTCTCGACTACATGCCCTCTACCACTGCACCAATTTGTACATAGTTTCAATTAAGGTTTGACAAGTTCTTTCTAGCATAAACATTGAGGAGAATAATGTTGTTGTTTTTTGGTCAGAATGTTTGGTTTCGCTCAAAACTCCAGTAATCATGCACATGAACGGGGTTTTTTTCTCTGTGGCTCTGAAGTGCAGCGATAACTCAAGAGCCCTTGAATAATCTTGACAATGTCATGCATACAATCTGAACTTATGCCTACCAGAATTGGTTATGCACCTTATCCCTTGTACATGCAAAGACATCCTAGGCCTCTCTGTTGGGGCTTTTAATGGGGCTTTTCTCTCTCGCAGTTATTTGGAGAATTCTTAGTGCCAAAGGTATAGTATTGAATGTTATGGTTCCCTTTACAATGAACACAATAGCTTATTGAGGGAATATGCATGAATACTTTGTATCAGATGGACACAACAGGCACTTTGTCAACCACCGTGATGTACGGCGTTTAAAACGCAACCAGCCACCTTTTTTATGTTGGGCAAGACCAAACATTTCAAATCGAATTTCAAAGGTTTGTTTTATGTCTCATTCCCAGTGATTTATCATCTATATACTGGCAGTGTATATCTGATATACAGCACACTACATCCCAACAGGACGTTGTAGATGTTCCTGTAGTCCATCTGACTTGAAAACATAACAGCTAATATTTTAAAAATATTTCATGAAAATGTCAGTGGTTGTAATAAACAGGAGATGTGACTGTTTTGCAGCTTTTCAACTGGACAGTTTTAAAGTGTTTTCTTAAATTCAATGGGAACATGGGGAATTCCTGTTTTTGGCTGTCCTTTGCTGTTTATTAATTTTAAAGTGAAACCTCCCTCAGCTTTCTCCTCTGTTGGGCTGTCAGAGATGTTCATGAGCCTGCAGGCAAAGGGGACTTTCATTTGCTTGACAAATTTCGTCAAATGATCATGTTAAGAACTTAATGTGTATTTGCCCTAATCATGAAGTGTTATGTTTTCCATTTCTATGACTTTGCAGAATTTCTTGCCTTTTTGAGGAAAATGTGTTTTTGTTTTCTGTTAATATCTTGCTTTTATAGGACTAAATTGATGAATAATTACCATGTGGGTGTAATTTGAGTTTGCTTTTTTAATATTTCTGCATGAAAGCAACACTATTACTGGTACTTTTAAAATCGCACCCCTCACGTAAGACATTCACCATCTTCATTATATCTGCATGTATCTGACATTTAGGATGGGGGAAAAGCGTTCAGTTTGTACATATACCCTGATGCTCAACTAGTAGTTTTAAAGCCTTTTTATAAGTTTGTATTTATAGTGATAATTCACCTCTACACCAGTGGGTTGCTTGTATGGTGATCATTCAAATGATTCTTTTGTGATTTGAGATATTTCTCAGATTTTAAGAGTTCTATGTTGTATTTTTGTTTTTACGTCCTGGATTTCTTTCTTTTTCTGGTGAACGCTTAATTGACTTGTTTGCAACCCTCATTTTCCTGTGAATACTGTAGTGTATTATAGACAAGAGGTCAAATGTGCCTCTTTGAACATGGTAAGTACTGTTTGAACAAAATAGCACATTTAAACTTAGGAAAATGTGTCCTCTCCACTGTTAACAACTGATCCTTTCATGTTTTTTAGAGTTTGAGAAGCTTCTTGCTTTGAATGCGTATTAGTGCAGAATCAAACCACAGTTGTATGTTTTGCTTCCTTTCTGCGGTCACTAATAATACGTTTAATAGCGACAGTGTTTCTTAAATGGTTATCAGATTAATCTGTTTCTAGGCTCTGTAAAACGCAGCTTTTTACACAAATAATAATAATACAGATCTGGAACCATTATGGATTGTGATTTGAAACTCATGACGAGCCTTAAAATCTGTAGATGCCGCTGTGGTGGCAAAAAGCTTTATTTCCAAGAGCCATAGGCCTTGTGCAATGCTTTTAATTTAATTGAACTGTTTTAATAGGCTTTTGCTTGATTTAGACTAAATATATATTTTTTACTTGTTTGAGGACAACACAATAAATTTGGATGAAAAAAATGCTCTCTGCTTTTCATTTTCTCCTCAAAGTTGATCTTTTCCATAAGTCGCTCTAATGGCATCACTTTCTGGGAGAACTACATGGAACATATTTTAGCCTAATCGTTGTATTTTATATAGTAAGCAATTACACTGCAGCAAGAGAATCATGTTTTTACGTATTTATAGTATCATCATGGGAATGACATTTTTGGAAGTGGACTTGTTAAAACAAGTTAGCATTCGATTTGAATTTATTTATAAAAAGCTAGTAATTATAGTATTTTCTTAATTAAAATACTTATAATCTGGTAATGGCACCCAACACTACTACTCTTACAATAGGCCTACTCTAAATATCTGAACATTTAGGTCTTCATTCACCCACTCAAACCAAAACCTTTTTCTTGAAAAGAAAATTAGTAGAATGCTTTGAGTGATATAATGACAGTAGTAAATGGGGAGTGATTCTTTAAAATGTCAATGAAATTACAGATAAATACCAAATGAAATGATTATTGCGTAAATTCTTTGGAGGACAATTATTCTAATTTTAACACTTTATAAATGCATAGATAGAGAACTTCCCACAAATCTAACCATTAAATATGTGTAAAACGTGATTAAAGAGACGCAAATAGGATCTTTTAGGGCACATAAATGTTTACCTATTTGAAGAATCGCTCAAATAAACATGTTTAAACGTCAACCGTGAGACTTTTATTTTGAAGCAGTTGACCTGTACGCAGCCATTTAGCCCTCAGCGCTGGGCGGAGCGACCAATGAGCTCCCCTCGTGACACCCACGTGATTTGTAAACAGGAAGTGTCTGATCTGTACTGCAGAGGGTGAGTGACCAGAATCTAAAATAAAAAAAACATAATTCAGTCATATAAACGTATAAATGTGGATTTGGCTGTTACAGTGCATCACTTTATAGTCAACCATATTTAGTGCGTTCATGCCATTTGAGCGCAGATTCAGCAATAAACAGTAGATTGTTATTGAAATATGTTATGGGGAAAAATAATTTGAGGTTAGAGTTATGTAAAATCACTGTAATCTGTAATGAAGGCAGTCATTTAAGTGGTTAGCATGGAAAAGTAATGCTTTTTTTATTGAATGTCATCAGATCTGGCCATCACTGAGGAGAGACTGAATGATCAGAGAACAGATCTGCTGTTTTCTTCCTCATCATGGTGGATTTTCTGGCAGAGAACAACCTGTGTGGTCAGGCCATCCTGAGGATTGTGTCCAGAGGAAACGCCATCATAGCAGAATTACTGAGACTGTCAGACTTCATTCCTGCAGTTTTCAGACTCAAAGACAAGAGTGACCAGCAGAAATATGGAGACATAATCTGTGATTTCAGCTACTTTAAGGTACTCTCATTGTCTGTCATCTGTCATCATAAATGAATTGGATCTGATCTTTTCAAGATGCTCAGAAAGATTTGCAGTAAGCAGCTGGTTCTGATGTGAATCTGTGTGTTCTAGGGTCAGGAGTATTATGAGGGTAAACTAGAAGCAAAGCCGGAGCTGCAGGATTTGGATGAGGAGTTTCGGGAAAACAACATAGAAATATTGACGCGGTTCTACCTGGCCTTTGAGAGCGTCCATAAATATGTTGTCGACTTGATAAGGTGTGTTGTTTTCAAACGCAACGGATCTGAAATAGTGAACATTTTTAGCGAAAAGAGATCAAAAAAACACATCAGTTTTGCTGGAGCAAATAAACATTTATTTATTTGACATAATTTAGTTGATTTCTCTCTAAATCAAATCGTCTTCTTCTTATTTATTCAATTTAAAGAAATGTATTGCTTCCTCTGAAGGTACTTGGATGATCTCAATGAAGGGGTCTACATTCAACAAACACTGGAAACTGTTTTACTGAATGAAGATGGGAAACAGCTCCTGGTACATTTCTGACTCACTAAATATAAAACAAATAGGAGTTAATGGAGTAAATCAGTAATGCATGTGTTGAATGTGATTTCTGTCAGTGTGAGGCTCTGTACCTGTATGGAGTCATGTTACTGGTCATTGATCAGAAGATGGAGGGGGAGGTGAGAGAAAGGATGCTGGTGTCCTATTACAGATACAGGTAAGACAACACACTCGTGCATTTTTTGGAGGTGTTTTTTTTTTTTTACTCAACCCTTCTGAAAGCAGCTCAGATGAGTCGATTTATCTCATCAAATGGACAAACACGTCCAGGTGCTACTGAACGAACACATTAAACACTATTTCTCATTTCCCCAGCGCTGCCCGCTCCTCGGGCGACTCCAACCTGGACGACATCTGCAAGCTCTTGCGCAGCACGGGATACTCCAGTCACCCGGGAGCCAAACGGCCACCCAACTACCCCGAGAGCTACTTCCAGAGAGTTCCCATAAGCACCACCTTCATCAGTATGGTGATCGGCCGCCTCCGCTCTGACGACATTTACAACCAGGCAAGACAGTGGTGTGATTTAAACAGAGGGAGCTAGCGGCTCCTCGGGAAAGTTCAGAGAGAAATGGAGTAAATTATGTTAAATAATTTTATTCTATTGACATACAAACAAAAAATGAATCAGTAAGGTTCAGATAAAACATTTTTTTTAAAACATACATAAAAATTAATGATAAAATAAGTGTGATAATGTAAAATTATTTTATTCTTTTGACGGATGAAATTCAATAAAGTTACTTGATCTAAAAGTTCAAAGAAAAAAAGTGCAAAAAAATAATTATTAATAATAAAATAAGTTTGAAAATAATAACTATTTAATTTTATTGACATAAATTTTCAGAGAAAAGGTGTAAAAACATTTATATATATATGTGTGTGTGTGTGTGTGTGTATAATAAAATAAGTTGATAATTATAATTTTTTATTCTATTGACATAAAATGCAAAAATAGATACATAGTTACATGCATATATAAAATAATATAAAATTAAATACATTTGATAATGACAAATGTTTTCAATATTTTGACAGATAAAATGCAAAAACTTTATAGAAAGTATATTTTCTAGTTAATACAATTTTGCATTTTTTTCTACATTTGTCTTCTTTATGCATAAAAATGCTGGCTTATATTTATATTTTTGGGAGGAGGTTCCTCACATATTCGTGGTCTTTGGGATCAGTACGTTTTGAAAACCCCTCATTTAGACAGATAACTCATGTTTAATCATGCTTCATGTTATGTACAATGTTTCATCTGTTCTAGGTCTCTGCGTATCCTCTGCCGGAGCACCGGAGTACAGCGCTGGCCACACAGGCCGCTATGCTGTGTGTCTGCTTATATTTCACCCCCTCCATCCTGCAAACACAACAGGCCAAGATGAGAGAGATCGTGGACAAATACTTCCCTGACAACTGGGTGAGAAGACTTTACGAAAGGGATAGTTCACCCAAAAATGAATTACTCGCCCTCACGTCTTTCGTTCATCTTCAGAACACAAACGAAGAACTTTTTGATGAAATATGTCTGTCCCTCCATTGACAGCTACGTAACTACCAGAAAGAGATCGTAAAACTAATAAAGAATGTAAACTCATATGAATTGAGCGGTTTAGTCCACATTTTCTGAAGAGACTTAATCACTTTATGTGATTAACAGATTGAATTTAGGCTTTTATCCACATATAAACATTGATAAGCGAACATAACCAGAAGCTCAACCGAACCTGCTCCGCGTGAGAACGAACCTCATTGGTTCTTGCTGAAGCTCAAACGTGCTGTGTAACACGAGAATGAACCTCATTGGTTCTCACACATCAAGCAAGGATGCTTGAGCTTCCGTTCACCACAACTGATGTTGTGAAAATGTTATATGCATGATATGTTTTATATTGCAATGTCGACCTTAAATCTTCAGGTTATAAGCATATACATGGGGATCACTGTGAACTTGGTGGAAGCGTGGGAACCATATAAAGCTGCTAAAATAGCCCTGAACTACACGCTGGAGACAGCCAACATCAGAGAACAGGTACGTTCCCATTCACACACACGTTCGATCTAAACCAGAGTCACTCCGGGCTCACACACAGTTCTCTCGTCTCAGGCCGGTCGATACGCTGCCGGTGTGGAGAGTTTGCGGCCGCAGGTGCAGCAGTTGTTGAAGGAGGGATTCCTGAGAGAAGAAATCGTCCTGGACAACATTCCCAAACTGCTCAACTGCCTCCGTGACTGTAACGTTGCCATCCGCTGGCTGATGCTGCACACTGCAGAGTCCGGTGAGGCCAATAAAGCCAGTAACCCAGCACTTCTCACCCTTTTTGATTTAGACACCCACATTTTCAAAGACCGGATACCAGATATTGTTGGTGCTTCTGCTGTAATGACGAAATATTTTTTAACCTTTTTTATTTACAGAAACTAGTAGTGTCAATATATTTAAAGAAATAAATAATTATATAATAATAGATTGTTGTTATATACACTGCCTGGGCAAAAAAAATTCACTGTTTGGATTTAAATAGGCAAATACTTAAGAGTCTATGATCATCGTTGCAGTGATTATTATTGTTTCTAGCTTTATATGTTTGGCAACAGTTCTTCTAACCCTAATTGATTGAGTGTGAAGGAAGACACAGCACGGCCATATTCTAGGATGACAATGTCAAGATTCATCAGGCTCAAAGTATGAAAGAATGGTTGGGAGGAGCATAAAGAATCATTTTCACACATGAATTGGCACTTCTGAGTCCAGACCTTAAATTCATCGAGAGTCTTTGGGATGTGCTGGAAGAGACTTTACAGAGTGCTGGACTCTTGTGTTGTCAATACAAGATCTTGACCAAAAATTGATGCACCTCTTGATTGAAATAACTGCCTGACTTTTTTTGGGCCGGGCAGTGTATTTAATAATTCTAGATCATTATATTCCTTAATTCTGGAAGTTTCATTGACATTGGACATGACATTTCCAGGTTTAGAAATTACTCTTGTAATAATGATTAATTTCAAGTTCATACTCAAAGAGGTAAATCGAAATAATCTGAAAAATGTGCCTCAGCTCAAACGTCACTGTTCCTTAATTTGTTTTGTTTTTTTATTTGATCTGTAACCTAAGACAAAAAGGTAGAAATGTAATTCATCCTAGGGCATATCTACCAATCTCAGCTCAGACTTGCTTAACTCTTTCACCACCAGCAGTTTAACAAAAAAAGCTGCATTTTTTTTTTAATCATTTTTGACAAAAATGTCATAGCCCCCAGAATATTTTGTTGTATGAACATCTGAAAATGCAATATATCAAAATAAAGACCAGAGCCTCTGCTTTAAAAATAAAAATAAAAAATCATGCATTCTTTTTTTATCACACTTGAATGTGGGTAATTTTCGTATAAAAAAAGTATTTTTTCAAAGACTATAATGTACATAAGCAATGCTTTTATCGCTTGTTTCTGCTTCTTTTTTGCCTGTGTTTTGATCTGGATATTCTCTACTCCTTCAGAAGATGCATAATAGCGCCCCCTACCGTACACGGAAAGCCGGAAAATTCCGTCAATGGCGACGAAAGGGTTAAAAATCCAGGTCTTTCATGACCATAGGAATTCTGGTGCTTAAATAAAAATGACAGTTGTTGAGGGAGTGAATTGTGGGGAGGGCCCCCTTCAGGGTCCTAGACCCCTGACTAAATACCATTGGTTTAAATGTTTTGAGCTTTGATTTCTGAATCTATCTGAAAGGAATTATACCTTTGTAGAGTTTTGCTGTTCGATATAATGCATCAAAATGCTTTTATGAGTAATTGTTGTTGTTGTTTTTTGTTAAAGCTTATGATCCAAACAACAAGAGACTGCGTCAGATCAAAGAGCAAATTATCAACGACTCCAAATACAATCCCAAAATTCTGTTTCAACTGCTGCTGGACACGGCCCAGTTTGAGTTCATACTCAAAGAGGTAAATCGAAATAATCTGAAAAATGTGCCTTAGCTCAAACGTCACTGTTCCTTTTTTATTTTTGATCTGTAACCTAAGACAAAAAGGTAAAAATGTAATTCATCCTAGGGCATATCTACCAATCTCAGCTCAGACCTTCACCCTGTTCCGACTTATTACAATGTATTTTGGTCTAGTGGACTTACAGATTTGGTGTATTTATCTGTCCATGAGGCCAGTATAGCCTTCCATAGTAAAGGCTTTTATTAACTTTCATGCAAGATAACATTTTCTAGATGTACACTACTGTTCAAAAGTTTGGGGTCAGTCAATTATTTTTGTCTTTCTTTAGACAAATTACTGCTTTTATTTAGCAATGACACATTCAGTTGATCAAAAGTGACACCAAAGACATAATGGTAAATTTCTATTTCAAATCTGTTCATGCTGTTCTTTTTTAACTCTATTCATTAAAGAATCCTGTAAAAGTCTATCACAGCTTCCACAAAAATATTAAGCAGAACTGTTCTCAACATTGATAATAATAATAATAATAATACATTTTTCTTGAGCAGTAAATCAGCATATTAGAATGATTTCTGAAGGATCATGTGACACTGAAGACTGGAGTAATGATGCTGAAAATTCAGCTTTGAGATCACAGGAATAAATTACTTCTATACATTATATTAAATTAAATAAATTGTTATTTTAAATTGTAATAATATTTCACAATATTACTGTTTTACTGTATTTTTGATTATACAAATGCAGCCTTGGTGAGCATAAGAGACTTCTTTCTAAAACGTGAAACAATCTTACCGACCCCAAGCTTGAATGATACCTGATTTTGATATGAGATCTCACATAGTAGCCTCTCATTATTCATTTCTCTCGGTTTGCGTGATTTGCAGATGTTCAAGCAGATGTTGGCAGAGAAGCAGCTCAAGTGGGAGAGCTATAAGAAGGAAGGATCAGAGAGAATGATGGAGCTGGCCGAGGTGTTTTCTGGGGTCAAACCTCTCACCAGGGTGGAGAAAAATGGTAAACATGCAGAACCACAACATGCAGAAGGCACTGTAGACATTATTGCTCATGCTTTGATTTGTTTATCAGAGAATCTTCAAGCCTGGTTCAGAGAGATCTCCAAACAGATCGAGTCCCTGAACTATGAGGACTCGACCGCTGCTGGCAGGAAGACTGTGCAGCTCATTCAGGCTCTTGTGGAGGTACGAACACATCCGAACATGTGCTGTGAAGTGATTCTCTTCAGTGATTTCACATGAAATTGTTTCTCTGGGAAGGTCCAAGAGTTTCACCAGCTGGAGTCAAACCTGCAGGTGTGTCAGTTCCTGGCGGACACACGCAAGTTCCTCCATCAGATGATCCGCACCATCAATATTAAAGAAGAGGTGCTAATCACAATGCAGATTGTGGGGGATTTGTCCTACGCCTGGCAGATCATTGACAGGTATTGGCGTTGCATTGGCCTCTTTTTGTTTTCTCACACATTTAAGGTTAAAGTTCCCCAATTATGCTATTTAAAGATTTATAATTTTGTTTTGGAGGTTTGTTGCAATAGCTTTAATGCCGGAATCGATCGGCTTCAGGTTTTTTTTGGTGTTCCGCACTGTTGGCTCTAGTCAGGGTTTTTGTGCCGATTCATCATGTTGAATGGTGAGAGAGAGAACTCTGATTGGCTGTTCAGCTCAGTTTGGTGAGTCAGTGCTCGTGAATAAAAGCGAAAGTGGTGAAAGCGAGCAAAGAAGTCAAGACGGTATAGACAGAAGGCGGTTCAAATTTGACATCATTTTACCTAAACGTTTGAATGCACACGATTTTCATAACCCTCTGGGGTCCTGGGAGGGCAGGATTAATATATATATATAAAAAATCATACATTTATTTTTTTTACTTGTTTTTTATAATTTTTTTTTTTCTTTTTTGGTGTTTTGAGATCATTTTATGATTTATAATTAATATTTATGCAATAATTATGACCAATTTTTTCCCCATTGAATATAATAGATTTTTTTTATTTTTTTATATATATATATATATAATTTTTATTTTATTTTTATTAAAGCTGTATTTCATTTTAGAGTCAAGCCTAGGCCTCATGAAAGCAAT
>JAPMOK011277113.1:0-10705 GCA_029874615.1 Achondrostoma oligolepis
TTCAGACTTTGATTAAAGATTACGACGGCAAACAATTTTTTTCTGTGTTTTAACTTGCACGGATTAATTGTTCACCACAGTACTAGTAATATGCGCTAACAAAGTAAATAGGGTCAATTTTGATTTCAGTTGGACTTTAATTGAATTAAATTTACAGTTGTAGTGTATTTTTAATCTTAAATGTAAATATATTTTTTAAAACTTGAAAGTAATTGCCAGGTTTATGTTCAGTTTGTTTGTGTTTGAGGGTCCGTTTAAATGACACCATATTCAACTAAAAACTTGTTATGCGTTTTGGCAGTTCATTTACACGACAATGGTGTTTTGGGGGCCTGAAACTTGCACTTTTGAAAATGAGTGCAAGTTTTTGAAAACAATACTGTTATTGTCTACAAAAAAACTACAAAAACTACAAAACTACAAAAAAGTCTGACGTCATGCGCATGTGTATTACGTGTTCAGTCACATCACCAACTACTGGCCTGGCAGCATATTACAGCATTTTTTATTGATTTCGCAGATCCATGTGAATGGGCAATGTTGTCTTCTGTATACGAAAATAAGTTTTTAGTACATCGTTGTCGTATAAACGTATACCCTTAGTTTGATTTGCCCTTTCTGCATTTATGTATTCACTACTTAGTTTCCTTGGTTACTGATTGTTATGCACCTGTTTCAGTTTCTGTTGATTAGCCTCCCTTGAGTATTTAAGCCTTCAGTTCTCTTAGTACATGGTTATTTTGAAAAACGGAGACATTTCCCTTCGTTTGTGCCCTTCGTTTACACGCAAACGGAGAATTCGCCTCTGAAAACGATTCTTTCTAAAAGCTCCGGCCAGAGTGGAGATTTTGGAAAACTTCGTTTGCACGTTTGCATGTAAACTGAGAAAAACTGAGTTTTAGGCAGCCGACGTCACAGTATGCGACAGAACTTGCACCTGCGTCAAAAGTGTGACCTTGTTCAAAAAAAGAAAGAGGAAGTGATTCGTTGCTGTTGTTGCTATTTTCGGGATTCTGATTGACTAACGTGGGCTTGAGCTTCTCGTTACACTGCCACCTACAGGTTTGGCATGCTCTTGACGGCATATATACACATTATTTTTGACTACCCTGTGTATTTTTGAAAACGGAGCGGGTGAAATGTCTGTTTATGAAAAATAGCCGGACATGTGTAAACGTAGCCTTAGTTTTTTGTTTGGTGTTAGACGTCAATGTTTTATGTGGTTGTTTTTCTATGATTATTATTCCTGTTATCTCCTGCGTGTTCCAGATTGGTCATCATGTCATGAAAATGTACTTACAAGTACACTTTGTGATAATGTCAATTAATTTTTTTTACTTTAAAGTACATTTTAAATCATTATGGTGTAATGCTTGTTTGTCGTGTTTTAAAGCAGTACGTTATTTTGATTTGTTGACTAACATACTAAAAGCACGTAAAGTACTCGATTGTCATTTTCAGTCATTCAATATTATATTTAAAGTTAATATATTTTAAATGTACCAAATTGCAAATTCTTAATTACAAATATGTAATTACAAAATATCAATTATAATATATATAAAATAAATACAGAATAAATAGAAAACATACAAGTTTTAATACAAATTACATTAAAGTATACATTAGTTTAGCAAAAATGCTTGTCAGTACATTCTGCACACTTAAACCATATTTCAAAGACAATAAGAGTAATTATGATATGACATATAAAGATGAACTTACGTCCTACTTAAAATGGGTCAAAAAAGCTCTCTAAAGTTCAGCTAATTTTATTTAATATAAATATAAACTATTATACATTTTCATTATTTGCAATTACATGCAATTAAGTTTCCAAAAACATTACATTTAGTTTACACTTAACTATATTATTTCCATTATAAGTACTCTATTTAATAGTATGCTAAAGTGTACTTTTTTCCATTAGGACTATTATCCTAATAATTCTCTTTAACAGCATCTTGAAGATCAGTATACTGTATGTCATATAATAGTTTGCATTGTGTATTTGTACAGATTGTATTTAGTTTTTTTTTTGTGCTATTTTATTACAGCCTCTGTCATCTTATCTAACAGCTTACACTTGATAAACGTCTCTAGCTAGAATAGTTTGGGCTACAACATACAAAACTGCATCTTTATGTTAATTTTTTTTTATGTGCCACTGACACATTAGAAATCTGCTCAAATTGTCCATCCGTGTTTGACTCGGAAGGGATTTTTCTATGAGCGCTACAAATCTGTACTGCAGAGGCTCACCATGTGAACAGGATTTAACCCATTTTGATGGCTGTGCCATATTGCATTATAAATTATTAACAGCCAAGGCAGCCCTGCATTATGTCTGCTAAATTATGTTTGCTAAATTATGCGTACTGCACGATTGTCCTCTGGTTTTATAGGTTTTCATTTTGTGTGTGTGTGCGTGTGTGCGTGCGTGTGTGTGTGTGTGCGTATTCGCATGCGTCTGTGTCTCATATAGGTGTGGTTAACATAAAGCATCCAGCACTGTGAGGTAATGCTTCTCCCTCTTGCTTGGTCAGGGAGTCTCTACAGATTCATTGCAATGATCCAATTCATGTAATGTTGCTGAATTGCATGTTTGTCAGTTATTCCCTTATCTCGTCCCAAGGGATGAAAGCACTGCCCCCCTCCCATCTCTCCATGCTCAAGCTTTTGCAATTCAGCGTTACTATGGTAACAGTGTAGACCTGCCTTTGCTCCTCTCTCCCCAAGTTCTTTAGAATCATTCCTTGCCAAAGTTCCACCAAACAGTTTCTTTTTTTTTCTTTTTTTTTTGCGGCAAAGAAATTGCGGCAGAATCCAATCTCTCTCTTTTCTTCCTTTTGTATCTCTAGGTTTTTTTTTATATATCAGCAATGACCAGAACTGACACAAAGTAAGACTGCATACATACGAAGGGATCACAGAGACCAACACAAGCTTCTCCATTGTGGTCGACCTGTCAGAAGAGAAGCGGGGGAGTAAACGAGTGCAGGAAGAACAAAAGGAGTGTGCGAGGACAGTCGATGGATGCTGCCCGGATTGAGGGGACAGCACATTCTCATCTGACGAGGAAAAGAAAGATTTCAAAATTGAGTCGAAGGACAGAAACTCTCCATCAGGTAAGCTATTTCGACCAATCAGGTTGAAGCATTGAATGGTCTTGAGGCTGAGGTTGCATGATTAGAATCAAGTCTAAAAAGAGAAGGAGGTCAGTCATTTCTCATCTCTTTATATCTATACTATAAAAGAAAACAAATTGAAGGAGAGATAGATGAACAATCAGTGATGTTTCCGTATCTCTCTCTCTGTGTCTTTGCATCTCTTCCTCTCTCCTGTAGGCATGGTGTGTGAGAAGGGCATTCAGATCCTTCTCACCATCGTGGGTGCTTTCGCATCCTTTGGCCTGATGACGGTGGCTATCGGCACAGATTATTGGCTGTACTCGCGGGCGCTCATCTGCAACAGCACCGCCAACAACTCACAAGATGATCCCCATAATAAAGACAAGAAGGACCCCGGGGCCTTGACGCACTCTGGCCTGTGGAGGATCTGTTGTCTGGAGGGTCAGCCACTATCTTGGCTCTTGGTTACATTGTAGGGGTGGCATCTGTGTTTCTGTGCACTTATTTGGAGAATAGGAGGGTTATGATTTATTAATATTTGCCTCCATTAGGGTAGTCCTATGATGATACAGTGTTTATACTAAAAAAAATACTAGGCCACAGTTTGATAGACAAACAAAAGTACATCAGATGGGAAATCAAAAATAGATATGTAACCTAGATTAAAAAATATGTGACTAAGTTTTATATCAGTGGTTTTCAAACTGGTATCCATGGGGAAAATGAATATTTTCTGTCATAGTGTTAACTTAATATATCGATTAAATTAAATATTAATTATTAAATATCATATTTTAATGATAAATGCTTTTTTAAAATGTATGCAGAATTTGATGTTTCAAATTGTGCCTATATTTCGTGTAGATATAAAAAACGCATATGTATACACGATTGTTTAAAAGTTTGTGATCTGTAAGATTTGTGAAAAAGAAGTCTCCTATGCTAACCAAAGTTGCTATTATTTGATCAAAAATACAGTAAAAACAGTAATATTTGAAATATTGCAATTTAAAAAAGCCATTTACTATTTGAAAAGAATTTAAAATGTAATCTATTTCTGCGATGCAAATCTGAATTTTCAGCATCCTTACTCCAGTCTTCAGTGTCACATGATCCTTCTAATCATTCTAATATGCTGATTTGCTGCTCAAGAAACATTTCTTCTTATCATCAATGTTGAAATCAGTTGTGCTGCTTACTATTTTTTTGTGGAAACCGATACATTCAGGATTATTAGATGACAAGAAAGTTCAAAAGAACAGCATTAAATTTACATTATAATATATTTACTGTCAATTTTGATCAGTTTATGCCCGGTTTCACAGACAAGGCTTAAGATAGTCCCAGATTAAAAAGCTGTTTTAGCTGAAAGCAACTTGCCACTTCCATAGTTTTGTCTCAAGATAATCCAGTAATGTTTTTTTTTTCTAAGGCATGTTTAAAAAAGCTACTTAAATGTTCTTATTTAACTAAGGCCTAATCCTGGCTTGATCTACGTAAGCCACATCTGTGAAACCAGGCCTTAGTGTCTTTGCTGAATAAAAGCATTAAATGAACAAAAAATTCATACCCCAAACTTTTGAACAGTAGTGTATACGTATCTATAATAATTGCGTTGACAATATAAAATGTTATCTTTATAATATCACACTATTTTCAATATTTATATTTTATGAAGAGGGTCCCTCGCAAGAGGATAGTCATTTCCCCTGTCTTGGAACATTTTACAGGCATGGCAATGTTTTTAATTCCAAAAATATACTAAACATAAGATTTTTATTATTTACTTTAATTATTCATCAAATTAATAGGATCTCACAAGCTTCACAATGCATATTATTAATCTATTTTCACAATCACAAGTGCCTTCAAATTGTTCTGAAAATAGCTAACATGCCTGTATAAATGATGAAACCATTTAAAAAGTGGTTAAATTCTTCATTTAAATGGCATTTAAGGATACCCAGACAGCAACATAGTGTCGGCCCAGATCCGGCCCACATCTGGTATGCGTGGAATCCACATGTACCAGATGTGACACTATGTTGCTGTCTGGGTAATTAACACACATGGTATCATAAAACCTACACACATCCTGAACCCTGATATAGCTGTTTGTTTGCTGCTGAAGAGTTTTGAATTTAGGAGCGCAGCCCAAAAAGGCCTGTAAAGGCCTAATTAAAAGGCTGAGCAGATTGCATTGGGAGGTCAACACAGAGGGACAGCAGTCGTAGTCTTAGGGGTCGTTCTAGCACCTCATGTTCTCACTCATCCCCGTGTAATACGCTCTCCGCTCCGCCTGCAGCCAGCCATTGTGCTCTTCTAATTTAGCCTTATGGCTAAGCTCTCTGATAACAAAGCATTCAATTAAAGATAAGCCTGGATTCCCAATCATCATAGCGACGCGGCCTGCTTTTTTCGGCCGTCTCTCTTTGTTTCTCTCTCTATCTCATTAAAGCCTCGCTTTCCCTTCTTTCTTTGCCCCTTTGGTCACTGCAGTATTACAGCACTCTTGGCATAGTTTAGAGGTCAAGACATCCTTGCTTTCCCGAGGGATTAGAGCCAAGATAGATGCTCAGTAGAAACACAATTTAGAGCAGGTCAAGTGGAAAGCGGATTTTTTTGGATCTGCATAATAAATGTTGCAGCTAAATCAGTCCAAACAGCAATTACTACTGGCTTCATGATGATAGGTGCGCTGATTGTCACATCACCCCGACTCAATTCTGGACATGCACACACATGCTGGGCCTCGTCCTGCCCTTCATCTAGGCTCACCTAGCAGTCGATATAGGAGAGGCCAATGCTACTCTCAAAGCTAATGAGTTGCTTTCATGTGCTTGGATACATAGCTTAGATCGCTGGCTCTACATGGTCATGGTAAGCAGGTGAACTATCTATTGGACCAATTTGGACTAGCTTGAATTTCCATACTGGCTTGGTGTTAGTCTTAGAGGGATACTTTCCCAAAAATTCTCTCATCATTTACTCACCCTCACGCCATCCTAGATATATATGATTTTCTTTCTTCAGAAAAACACAAAAATAATAAAATAATAATATCTGTGAGTCCATATAATGCAAGTGGATGGAACCCTCAAAGTTGACACTTAAAAAAATCACGCAAAGTGAACATGACCGGAATCCGTACGGCCCCAGTTTTCTGAGGCGTAAACGATAGGTGCGTGTGTGAGAAAATTCTAATATTTACAACGTTTACACTACAAACCATTGCTTCTGTCTGCCTGTCAAACACAGGTTCATGAGTTCACGCTTGACATGAACATCAGCACTTTGTAAGCATGTTCTGAAGCTCAAGCAAGAAGTGATGCAGAAGCACAGAGGACCTTCACTTCTCACACAGGTCTCACAACATGCTGATGTTTTTGTCAACTCACGAACACACATTTGACAGCTGGCTGAAAGTCATACTTTATGATGTAAAAAGTGTAAAATATTAGTGGTTTCCTTACACACTCCTAACGTTTTGCTTCGGCCGACATTGATTCATCAACTGGGGTTGTATGGATTACTGTATCTTTTTCTTTTTCTTTTTTTTTTGTAACTTTTAGAGGTCCCGTACACTAGCATTATATGGACTATGGACAAAAATATAAATTTGTGTTCATCTAAAGAAAGTATACTTCTGGAACAGCATGAGGAGAGAATTTTCATTTTTGGTGGAGTATCCCTTTAACACCCTAGCTGGCCTTTAGGCCATGTGTCCAACAAAGCATTTTTAGCCAGCTGTAAAAAGTCCTTTGCGAACAAAATATTTCTTATTATATTTCTCATTATTTTTCATATTCGTACTATGGTAGTTCGGGGATGCCATCTACAGATATGAATACTCAGAGACAAGCAATAATAACTTGTCCATTCTTGTTCAGTCATAGTACAAGTAGGTGTGGTATTTTCACCACTCCCCCACTGCGATTGGACGGCTGTGTAAAAAGGGACACTGATGAGCTCTGCGTTTTATTCAAAGTTAGATCACAAGAAAAAAAGCCAATAAAGCACTCAGCGTGGTAAAGTCGCTCAGTGGCTCGTCACACTGCTGTCTTTTCTAAATATGTGGCTCTTCCATTGTGGGTGATGCAGACCTGCCAACCTGTATGCCTTTTGCGTTAGAAGGTACACATTTTGACCTCAAAGTACACTGGTATGATTTGTAACAACTACACAAAACACTAGTAATGCCTTTCAATTGTGCATGTGCAGTTCTCAAGTCAAGCAAGAAGCAGCAGCTTGAAGAATCAGTTGGAAAGAAAGGAAATTAAGAGAGCCATAAAAATTTGTACTGTTGTTCTGTAAAGCAAAATTATTATTAAATACTCTTTTATTATTTTACAGTACAATAATATTATTTCTGCAGTAGCCTATTAGATAGTTTAATTTTAAATAAAAAAATATTTTAATAATAACTAATATTGTATAGTCACATTGATTGACAACAGTTAGAATCGCAGAGATTTTTTTTTTAAGTATGTGCCTGTATTTATACAGACAAGGCTAGTCTAAGTAGCCCAGTAGACTAAAATGAATATTTGAGCTGTTTTAACTGAAAGCAACTTGCACTGACATGTATAATATGTCAGTGTCTTTGTTTTGTCTCAAGATGTACATCAGTAATGTTTTTGTTTTTTTCTAAGTCTCGTTTTTAAAAGCTACTTAAATGTCTTAATTGAACTAAGGCCTACTCCTGGCTTAATCTAAGCCTTGTCTGTGGAACCAGGCCATAGGGTTTATATATAGGGTTTCCTTTATCCTCATGATATAATTGTTGTTGTTTTTTTTAAAATAAAATTTTTAATTTATATTATGAATAAATTAATAATATGGTGGTGAGTGGGGAAATAACCTTGTGCAAAGCGGAATAGTGAATTTGTGAACAAAAGCATGTGAATTGAGGTTTACACTATTGTGGTACTCAAATAATTTTCCCAAGCTTGGCAGGTCTGGTGACGTGCACTTGATGGCAGAAACAAAGGCCATTACTGAAAGCTGCAGTATCTTTAACAAAGAAACAAAATGGTGATGCCAGATTCTCCTACGCTGACACCTTTCCCTTTTGTCCCCTCGTCTCTTTTCTACAGATTAATGTCCATAAGAGGAGGAATGTAAAAAGACAAAAACAGCTGTGAAAAGAATCCCCCATACACCTGTCCACCTGTTTCTCCCTTCGTGTCTCATCAATCCATCACATTCCCACTCCATCAATCAACACCAGTCACGACGTCCTCATAGTGCGTCAGTCTGTCTGTCTGCCGTAGGCCCCCAGCACTGGAGCGGGTAGCTATTCACTCCCCGATTGACTCCAGGGCTAGATTTCTAGGGTGCATGTGTGTGTGTGTGTGTGTGTTCCTCTGTCCCCCTTCTTAACAAATGAACATAATGAATTAAGAGAATTAGATCTGTATCAGCAGCTACAATGCAAAAATTAGTGAGATTAAGAGATTGGATTGCGAATTAGACCATTAAAAGATATTCTGTCTTTCTTTCTTTTTATCTATCTATCTATCTGTCCGTCTGTCTGAGCTCACATCAATGCCTTTTTTATTATTAAAGAATAATAGAAAATTGACATTCCTGCATTTGACCATGATCACAATTGATATTCCATGAGACGCTTCTTGTGTTAAATACACACTACTGTTCAAAGGTTTGTGGTCAGTAAGATGTTTGTGTGTGAGGGTTTTATACAGAGGTATGTGATGCGGTTCTTTCTCAGTTCAGGATTAACATATGCTCAGGGTTGTTGTCAGGATGTTTTACCTCTGACGTTCCCGTGTTTTTGCTTGTAGGGGTGAAGCGTGGCGTGTGCTCCCAGATCAACCACTTCCCAGAGGATGCTGACTTTGATCATGATGGAGCAGAATACGTCCTGCGTAAGAGGCTGCCCTTTATTACAACAACAGAGTTTATCATGACAAAGCAGTTCTGCAGCATGAATGGAATGCAGCAATAGCAGTGTTAAAGGAACAGTTCACCCCAAAATAAAAAAATGGTCATTATTTATCCAACCTGCTATGTATTGTAACAAATAAGTATGATTTTACATATGGTAAAGAAAATGATGACGATGATCTTAAATAGCTATGCTTCTTTGATGTGACATACTGTAAGGAGAGCTTTTTCAAAGTGACATATTGCAGATTCACAATAATTCTGCAGATTCAATCCTATGCTTCATATCCCCTGAAATGCTCCAAGACATTTCCGTGCTACAGCTCCCTGTGTGCACGTGTGCATGTCACGCGCATAAATGCACGCACATATACACACACACAGGTTGGCATTTTGGTTGGTATTTAGATGGCATTTCCTTGCTCTGTCCCAGCTTAACTGGTCCCAGATGGGATGCCCAACTGCCAGGGGAACATTTTTTTCCTCTGGGGCTTTTTCACAGAGAGCTCAACGGCATCATTTAATTAACCAGGTGCCTCATTTTAGCTTCATATTTATATCTAAACATGTGTGGAAATACAAATGCACAGGGCTAAAGGCCTGAACAGAACTGACTGGCCTGCATTTATCACGTCTCACGCTTATGATGCTCTCCGTCTCTCACCCTCCCATCTGTCTCTCTCCTCTGCTATTCTCTCCTTCCCTGCAGGAGTGGTCCGGGCCTCCAACATCTTTCCCATTCTTAGTGCCATCCTGCTGCTAATGGGAGGGGTCTGTATCGCAGCCAGTCGCTTCTACAAGAGCAAAAGGAATATCGTGCTGGGGGCTGGCATTCTGTTTGTAGCTGCAGGTAAAGTGTGTGCAGTGTGTGTGTACATGTATTGGTGCTGGAGTAAATGTCAGATTACACCTAAAATTTGCCAGAACTATGTGTCATACATATGTATATATATATATATATATATATATATATACACAATTAAAAATAGAATTAATGAAATATAGAATTAAATGCAAAGTAAGCTAGACATTATATTCAATTATATATTACATTTATATAATACATCATTTAATATAATGTCTGTCACATAATGCTTTAAAGAGTATATATATAATTTAATATAATATAATGTTTAGCCAACATTGCATTCAAGATGCACATATAATTATAAGATACATATATTATTTTACAACAGACACTTTCATCCAAACAGACTTAAATTGCATTTAAGTCGCTTTGGATAAAAGTGTCTGTCATGCATAAATAAAAATGGTTAAAATTATAATATAGTATAATACATGTTAATTGTCTAGTAAACTTTTCAGTAAAAATCTGTTTACTGATAATTGACATAAAAAATTGACATTATGACATTTGGACGCCAGTGTGTATCCAGGTTATACTGACAATAGGAAACAACACGGAATTCATTATAAAATGTGTTTAATTGCTTGTGCCTGTACAGAATTATCCACAATATTACTGTAAAATGTATCTGATCTGGATCTGATGAAATCTATGGTAATATTAGACTGCAAATGTTTCTGAATCGTTGTTATTCTGCAAACAAAAGCTGCTAATCACCTGAAGCACCAACACATTTTGATCAGTTGGCATGTTTTTGACCCTTCATCTTTAGGCCTGAGTAACATCATCGGTGTGATAG
>JAPMOK011277150.1:0-13649 GCA_029874615.1 Achondrostoma oligolepis
CTCTCTCTCCCTCCTTCCCTCCGCAACTCTCTGGTTTTCTCCTGGAAGAGCCGTACCTACCCCCAGTCACTCAGTCAGTCACGCCGCTGATCTAATTTGCTGTGGCTGCAGTAGCCAAGTTGCTATTGTAGTTAATGACTGTTTCAGTTAACAGTTTGGGAGAGGGTTGCAATTACGGAGTGAGTTTCCCTCACTTCTCACAACGTGAGTAATAGCAAGTGACTGCCGCTCTTGCCAATTGCCCGCACTCCTTTGTTAAAGTTTGTGTATTTCTCTAGTGCCAAGTGCGCCGGAGTGATGTATTCCTTTGAATGTGGCTCCATTACTCTTGCAGCCTTTGATTGTAAGCCTTGACTCCCATTATGATTTCCCAACAACTTTCCACACGCAATTAATGAACAGGTCTTGGAAGCACTTTGTCGCACACACTCACCCTATTGCTGGCTGTAATGGAATTGTACTAGCTGCTTGGTCTCTTTGTCTGCGGATAGCATATTGGTGACCAGCTGGCCAATAAAGCCTTAGACAGGCCCGGACATATGCAGTGTACATTATATTGAGGTATTTACTGAATAATTTACGCTGTACACACTGTCTGCCTCCTTGTAGCAGCTGCGAAGCCACTTGCAGGATCTCAAATTCGCCCAATTGTTTTCTCCAAAGAGAACGTTTGTGGAAACCCGAGCCACACTAAATGGAGGCATTATTCCTTGTGTTTTGAGTATGAAGCGAGTGTTTGGTGGGTTTAGAGGTCTAGTGCAGTTACTGCTCATTCTCTGTGTAATATTGCAGGATGGGGTTGACGTAGGCTGTAGTGGCAGTCCTGCTTGGAACAGATTTTTACTTTAGACCTTATAGCTATTTTATTCAAAGGATAGTGCAAAGAGAACTGAAAATGATGGGTAGAAAAGGATTAAAAGAAGGTTGTGAGACGTTGCAAGCTGTATTCAAACCTGCATGACCCATTTGAGCATCATGGCTTAATGTACAGTAACTTCTAACCATGTGCAAGGAATATTTGAAATCGTGAGGGTGACTTTCAGTAAATGTGATTTTTAACGAGTCTATGATCACATATAAACCCAGATCTATAATTATAAGTAAATCTTTTTTTTTTTTAAAGGGCTAGATCACCCAAGAATAAAAATTAATCCGTCATGTATTAGTGCTAAATCCCATATGGTTTACTGATGTATGAATTCATCTGTACTGTAGCCATATGATTGGTTTGTTTGGGGACTGAAATTTAAGTTATTGATAATTACATTTCTGAAAATCTTCCCCTCTGTCATTGCTTTCAAATTATTCACACACATTCAAAATTTGTGCCATCTGGACCAAGCAACCAGGTTTGTATGTGGATTCTGCAAAATATCTCATTTTGTGATCCACAGAAAACTCGTTTGGAACAACATTAGGTTGAGGAAATCTCTCTTTTTTTGAGTCAACTGTTTTTTAAATGTATGTTTTTGAAGACATGTTAACAAATTGGATTTCAGATCTCTTGTTAATACTAATATAGTCATCTGAGTTAGTACAATCATTATTATTCAAAACTGTTCAGCGTCTCTTATTGTGTAAGTAGTCACCTAATGAGACAGACAAAGGCTGTGAGAGAAAGAAACATGTAACAGCTCTTAAGCAGAAAGTGGAAAGGCTGTTTCTATGAAAGGAGAGCCCTGGAACTGTGCGCCGGAGAGCCAACAGTCGGCAGCTAATAATATCTGCTGATGTTAATCCAATTAGAGTTGATTTAACACTTTACAGAGCATGATTTATAGAGGCGTTTATTGGTTTTCTGTAACATAATCAGTTTGGAAACTTAATGCATTGTTTGGGAATGCATGTGTGACTGGAAACAGGGGGAGAGCAACTTGTGCTCTGGGTTATTTGAAATGATACCCCCATTAATAACACCAACTCTGGCCCTGCTAGGGCTGTTTTTCTTGGGCTTTCTCTAATCCTCAGGACCAGCACAATCTGACAATAATTCAATCTTCAGAGAGGGAGGAAAATGAGCTGTATTTAGTAAGATTAGTGAGGACAGTAGTGTCTAGCCCTGCTGCCTCCCAAGTGAGCGGCTTTTTTTCTCCATCTTGTTGATTGTTTGGAGAGTTTGATAGAGCCAGCGTTTCAAACCCATGCTAATGGAGGTTAAGAGACCCTGATTTGATATAAGAGCAGACGTAGGTGATTAATCTTGTACAAATAGAGGTGTCTAATATTACTGATTGAGCTGAAGGCTAAATCAAAGAGAAAACCACTGTGTGTTTATCGTCAGTAATGCTTTCAAACAAACGGACATGTCGGTTTGCACTGGTTCTCGACTAAAGCGGTCGTTTTCTTGCTTGTGAAGTTCTGGTAAATGTTTTGGGTGTAGACTTACCTTCATTTGTGTGTTTTTGGATGCAGTCACCCAGTTGCAGACGACCCTGGCTTCAGTGCAGGAGCTGCTGGTCCAGCAACAGAAGAAAATACAGGAGCTGACACAAGAGTTGGCCAACTCCCAGGTAATCACACACACCCCACAAAAAGAAGATATATTGCAGAGTCCAGTATACTTTTTTTGATGTTAGAGAGCCCCAAAACTGTCAGGAACCACCATAAAAGTAGTCCATATGACTACCTAGCTCTTATGAAGTTATATGATAGTTATATGTGAATAACAGCGGAATTTAAGTTGTTATTCAGTGATAATCTTCCCCTTCACCAAGACGCATCGCATCAGGTTTGACTTGAACTTGTGAAAAGAACAAGACATCATTGATGTCAAACCCGGTGTGCTCATTTTTGAATTAAACGTGCAATAGTGCCAATGGGATTTAAGAGCTGCAACAGAGGGCAAAATAGTCAGCCAAAAAACAAAAAAACAAATCATACAACCAGAACATTCCTCGAGTTTTTGACATTCTTGTTATTACAGACCAAACCATGTCTGAGAGAATGAGATGTACATATCCTCCATGGTGCATGGGTCAATGATAGCCAACAACATTTTCCTGTCTGTGTTTTTTGTTGCATAGTCATCATCAGAGAACAAAATTCCATGTGCATTATATAAGTTCTATCAAACTGCTTAATCGGCAGGATACAAATGCATAAAATGCCTTTCATTGTCTGAAATAACTTTGCAACAAGAGAGCGCAGCTAACCCTTGTAAAGGAAGTATTAAAAAAATCTAAAACAGTTGGATTCCTCCCCAGTTTTGTGATTTCTCCCGTATATAATATGAATGATTGTAGAGACTTGTTTTGTTGATCTGCTGTGTTTATATAAAGACGTCAGTGTGCATTTTCATTGGGGCGTTCGTTCAGTTTCATGGGCGCAGCCTCTATAAAACAAGGCCACTTCAAGTTTAAAACAACACGGGGCATTTTTCAGTGACATTGAGACTGATGCCTAACCCTGATGTGAATATTAGTTGTGACAGAGCTCATATGCCATTCAGAAGAGAAAAATGTGCATCAGCAGGACAAGCCATGTCATGGGAGCTCCATAAAGAACATGTACAGCCATCTCCAGACCGCTCAAGCAAGCCATCCAGGGACAGGAAGTGAACCCACGCTGCCACCCCCTCCTGATCTCTCCTCAATCTGTCATTTGCCTTCTGCTAATTTCATGTGGGCTGAGACCTCAAATTAAACCCCCACCCATACTGCAACTAAAACTGGACCAGTAACATTTTCTCTAAGCCACAACTTTTGAGTTTGAGGAGTGTCAATTAAAGAATTACAAAGATTTTCTTTGTGTATTGTTGATAATCAGTGTTGAGTAAGTTACTCTTACAAAGCAATTAATTACATCTTCAATTGTGTAATTAGATTACTGTACTAATTACTTTCTCTAAAAAGTTTTGCATTACTGATTACTAATTACTTTGACCAGATCAGACTTGAAAGTGCGCTTTTAATTCTTTCAAATAAACAATAAATTGCATCAATTATTCTTGAACTGACCCAAGTATTTAAAGGAAGAAGGTTACATTAATAACATACATTTTAACATTAGACATTACATTTTGAGGTTAAATACCCTATTGTGTTATATAGAATTGTTCTATAGTCTATTCTGTATTTTATGCAATTACATCAGAAGTAACTAGTTAAAGTACAGAAAAATAAAGTACTACCCATACTTAAATTTTTTAAGGGAAAAGTAATTAAATTACACTAATTAATTAATTAATTAATTAGTAATGCATTACACCCAACACTGTTGATAATAAATACATTTTATTTAATAAGCAATGGTTCGTCACTTATTGGGGTCCCCTGGAAACAGTTCCATTGTGGTCTGTGATATTTGCAGCGCGTTTCTGTATTTGGTTTTCTGTATTTGGTCGTGTTGTGAACTTTTGCAGCGCGTTTCTGTATTTGGTCGTGTTGTGAGTATTTGGAGCACACATGTGTTGTAAAACTGATGAAGATATTTTCTTAAAGGGTAACTAAACCCTAAAACAACTTTTTTTAGATAATGATCTGTAAGACTGGGGCTTTATTAATGCTGTTCATTGATTCAAGTAATTTTTTTGACATTTGGGTTTAAAGTGTTTTAATTCTACAATATATGGTGTAAAAAGTCTTAGTGCTGCCCTCTTCAGGATGAACGGTGGCTACTGCAGTTGAATTTTCCTATTGGAAGTTCCACGCCCTTGCCTACCGAGAGACGTGTCTCAGATGCACGCCCCCCCTCCGCTGGGCTCTGCCCACTTTTCCAGCATTTTTCAAATATTGCCAGTGGGGTGGAGTCAGGCTCTGACCAGGGGTTTAGTTACCCTTTAATTTGTGGGCTTTTTTTCTATTTGCATGTGTTTTTCTTCAGTTGCAGCGCATTGAGCTCTCTCGGCCACCGTAAAAAACAATTTCCAGGAGAAATTTAAGTCAGCTTAAGGTCATTTAGCTGATGCATTTCAAAGCAAAAGACCACTATGCCACACTACCCACAGTAATAGACAACAGTAAACAAAAGAGAAGAACGCACAGAAAGATACAGAATTGTCATCTTTGTTGTTTGTCTATTGTGGCAGTTCTGATTTTGTCTTTATCACATGCTAATTTAATGCATTATGGTGTCATTATCTTTCAGAAGAATGCTCCTCATGATGACAAGGCCTTCAAATCCTTTCTGAAGACATGTGCTTATAATCTATAATGAATAGTCATCTGAGGAAAATCGCCTGCTGAAAACATTGCCAGAATGTGAAACTCTTAAGATACAGTTTGTATCTTGCGATACTGTGATAAATCATCTTGTTACAGGCTCCAAAAAGCGCTTTGGAATCACAATCGAGGGCATGTTTTATGTCCACAGCTTGTTAAGCACATGGGTGTTTTACTGAAGCATCTGGATCCCGTAGGAAAGCATATGCAAACACATCTGGCCTGGCACAAATTGAAGTGAAAATATGAATCTCTCACCCTTCTGAAGTTTGCTAGAATTGCAGACTCACCACTACTCTCACATCCCCCTTCCCCAACCTCCTTCCGTCGTGCCCTTGAAGTTCGCCCTCCATAAACTGACTTGCCCCCCAAAAAAATCTGGGTTCACCTCAGATGTGCTTCTGCTAGTTCCAGAAAAAATGCCACAACATTGATCTATTGTTCAACACACTTCCAGTCATCATCTGCATCAGCAGTCCTAAGTCAAGTAGAAATGGCTGAAATTCTCTGTCAAATTCCAGATTGAATTAAAAAGCTTCATTTGTTATGAGTGCCTTGCTGGAAAGCAGCAGTGTGTATAAAGTATACTTCACATCAAAAAGCCCATTAAACAAATCATAAAGTCGACTTCATGCTGATCTTAAATTTTGTTTTGAGAAATGTTGTCTAAGGCCATATGGGAAATTGGGGAAATTATTTTCAGGTCCGGAGCATGAAATTAAGGACATGTGTTAAGCCTTTTGGCTGTGTATCGTTTTCAGTGTGCGGTTTCCTGAGTTGCCTTTTCGGGGTTCTTCACTCTGTGCAGAATGCGCCAAGCTTGGCAATTAAACTCTTTAATGCGTAAATGTGTATTTAACCCGAAACACATGGTGACTCCTGTTTCCTCAGCTGCTAAGTAAACAGTTTTTTTTATATATATATATATATATTTTTTTTTTAAAACCACACAAATGAAGTATGTTCTGTTTTGTGAGGCCAGTCTGCCTTTTTCTCTGGATGAGTTAGTGCTCATACACGAGTTTATGCTCGTTTTCTTTTTCATCTCAGTAGATTAGCTACATTGTGTTTAAATGTCATTATGCACTCCTGAAACTGTTATTCAAATGCTGATTGATAAAGTCGTTAACTGATAAAGTCAGTCAGTTGGAACTTATAAAGAAGTGTAGTTTTATTGCATTGTCTTTGTACTGCTCAAAATACTTCACTTTAGTACTTTATCAGGTGCTAGAAATGACTTTACTTTTTTCAATAGTTTGTTTATTTTTATTGTATAATTTTAAAAGGAATATTTCACTCCAAATGGAAATTGTTGTTTACTCACCCTTATATTTTTCCAAACCAGTATGACTGACTTTTTTCTGCAGCTTTTTGTTTCTACTGTGCCTTTAAGAGCAGAATCTGTTTTTACTTTTAATGGATTTGCGTCATTTTCTCAGCTAATATTCTGCGCAATGGATTTAGATGTGGTAAAATGTTCTAAACAGGGCTTTAGAGTAGAAGTAGACTGATATATTGGTAATATTTGTCTATTTTGATATCTGCATCCACCATGTGTTTATTTCCCTGTTATGTCATTTCCTAAATTTATTTTCAGGACATTTTGTAAAACTCATTTGCCATCATTGAATTGCATTGTGGAGTAGAATGTAAGAGTTCTTACTTTTTAAGCTAAAGCACCTTGTTTTCCTTTGATAAAATGTAATATTAAATAACACGCAGAATGTTGCATCTCATTCTCCACATATATAAACCATTATCATCATGACTATTTAAGTTAAATTTCTGTGACGTTTGAATCCAATGATAGCTGTCTTTATTAGTGGCTGCTCGTGGAAGATTAGAAGCTCTTACATTTTTTTCTTCTTCCACTGCGGAAGGCCCTGCCACTGGGAAAGTGAATAAACAGGCTCAAATAAATTGTACCAGTGTTTTCACCAGAAAAACTCTCCCTTGGGATTTATTTTCGAGCTGATTCAGCCATAAATATACATGCATTACGTGGTGGAAATAGCATCGGAGAGGGAAGCAGTGAATTAATTTGCATTCAGACATTTCTTAACTCGACTTAAGATATTATCCGTTGTTAATGTTCTGCAGACATTTGCTTTAATGTATTCCTTGTCTGGCTGCTGCTGTGGTGCAAGTACGTGCATATACCTCTCTTGTACAGTACGCTCTACCTCCTTAAATAATTACCCAGACTGTGGTGAAGCTTTGTTCACACTTAAGAGGGTGATGGACCCCGCTCACACTGCACTGACCCCTCTGACTGGATGGCTGCTCACACAGTCAAAGACATGCAGAGAAAGGCCTTTAGCAGCAATTAAACGGTCATCACTAAATGTGTGTGCGTGTGTGTTCGGCTCTTGAAATGAAGAATTGCAACCGCGGAAGTTTAAACACCGCCGGCTGAGAGGTGCTTTGTAGCCTCTGTTAAAATATTATTTAGATTTTATGTCCGAGAAGTGTAAGCCAAGCCTCCGAAGCAATTAATTTTTTTTTCCCCGTTACAAAGGTAAAATGAGCAAGAGGTACATTCCAGCCATATTATACCAGATGCCGTGGGGAGTGTGGGATTAAGATGGCCATAATGAGGTGAGGCCTGTAATAAGTGTCTTCACCAGGCCTAATGCGCGTGGCTCGGATCAGATGTGGCCTCTTCGAAAATGCCACACTTATCTGAGGGCTTTAGGAGCAGAAAGGAGACAAAACCGCCATCCCTCGCTGTAAATGAGTCTGATCCTTTTCAGATGTGATTCAATTAATTTACTTTAGATTTAATTACATGTGGAAGAGTCCGAGTTATCCCTCTCCTCTCGATAGGGAGTCTCTGCTTTCTAACTAGCCGCCCCCGGTGACTCCGACGTTCTTAATTACACTTTTATTTTCCTTTTTCCCCCCAGTCCTTTTTTCCACTTCCTCTTCTTGCTTTCCTTCACCCCTCCCCCCTCGGCACGCAGAAGACCTGGAATGGGATTATGGGGTAGATTGTTTGCTTGTGGACGGTTCAAGGAGTCAGTGGCTCCATGTAGCCGTACAGCAACGGGGTTTGCTTGAGAGCCTGGGTTAATCTGTCAGAACGTTTGGAGAACTGAAATAGAAATGTACAGGTGCTAAAAATCGCCCCTTTTTTCTCTCTATCTCTCTTGAAGTGGGTTTCCTTTCATAAATCGACATTACCAACCACCTGTCTATTTGGAGAAAAAAAAAATGATGGATGGATTTTTTGGGGGGATTTTTTTCCCTTGAATTCATTTGCTATTCAAATGTTTGCTGGCCACTTCAATTGGCCATCACTCCGTTCAGCAATTCATCCCATGGCAAGCAGTTAGTGATAAGGCTTCTTTTAATAAAAACCTCTCTGACTTGATGAATACTTCCATTGTTGTGCCAGAGACCTCTTATCAAACACCTCTGTCCTGCTCAAATCAGCAGTCTGCAATATGTAAAAATATGTAAAAATGGCATGATTAATTCCCTTAGCCTTTTTCTGAAAGATCCTGACCTTACGGGTGGAGAAGATACAGTTGTTGGGACTCGTCAGTATAGTTGTGGTTTGATATCATGACTTTGAGGACATTCATTGTCTCATATTGGCAGTTTGAATGCATCAGATTATTTTGTTTTTTGAGTGACTCTGACAAATCAAATTAGAAAAAGTCACACTTCAACAGATCACTGACATTTGTGAAGTTTTTGCACATGCTGCATACTAATAACAGGTTTAAAATTATTATATATTTTTTTAAGTCCAGATATGACAGATTTTTCAACATTCTATGGTAGATCTAGATCTTCAACTTTAAAGAGAGTAGAGGGTTAACATATTTTCAAACCATTTGTAAAGGTAATATTTTTAACCCTGGGTTAAGTAGCATTTAAAAATGTTTTACCAGGATCTGTGTAAGTGGGTTAAGAATGATCCTTGCTTTCAAGTCCAGAAAGCCCATAGGAGTAAATAATAAGTGTTTGATGATAACAAAAATGATGATGATCATAATTTGTTGTGTAATTTGGTCTCTTCAGGCCTCATCTGCCACCAACCGCATGCTGGAGTCTCAGAGCATCAGTGAACTCAAGGCTGAGATTGTGTCTCTTAAGGGTCTTCTTCTCAGCAGGTAACTGTTTTCAATGATTAATCAGCTATAACAATAGACAGTAGACAATAACAATAGACCTTAGTCATAATAGACGCCATATTTAATTTGACAGGGGCCATAATGAGACTGAGGGACTTTAATTCAAAATCTGTGGATGTGGATGTCAATCCTAAATCTGATGCACCTTCAAAACGGTCTCCACAAAATATTAGATGGAACTTGGACCTATTTTCAAGTAAATTAAATGTGACATCTACTCTTAAGGTCTGCCATCCAAAAGCCATTTATCTGCCATTACAAATATCTTTACAGAGTGCAAAAACAGCCTGAAAGAAGCCTCCAGTAGATCTTCCAACATGCAAGTTTTGTATTATCACTGTGAAAAATGAGGGGAGAGCGTTGTTTCTTACTCAGGGCAGCTGATATTTGTATTCCTTGGGACGTTTCGGCAGATAAATGTGTCTGAGATGGTTTGATCTGTATGTGTCACATCGTTCTCTTCACCGGGGCATGTAGCTGGAACCGGCTCA
Source organism: Achondrostoma oligolepis (assembly GCA_029874615.1). Taxonomy (NCBI): domain Eukaryota; kingdom Metazoa; phylum Chordata; class Actinopteri; order Cypriniformes; family Leuciscidae; genus Achondrostoma; species Achondrostoma oligolepis. Next base: position 9,793 of record JAPMOK011277150.1, read on the forward strand.
TTACTGGTTAATGAGGCCTGATGCATCCAACAGGTTCCCTCAATGCCCCAAAATGGATCTTCCCTCACTTTCATTAATGTTTACTTGATTATGTATGTATCATGCAAATTAAGATCCAAGTAATCTCATACATCTGAAATTCACACAGATAAAAGCTTTCATTTTGTCTGTTGTTTCACTCTCATTAAACATTTTAAGCTGTAATTACCTTTTTCTTCCAGTGTCTGAATGTTTTATCTGGTTGTCCTCCTCAAGATGTGAGATCTTCGCTGTAAATACAAACCAAGCACACCATCTGCTCAACTTGTTGCCTCATATTCAAACAAAACCACCCTGACAGTACATATCTGAAGTCGCTTTTGAATTTATTTTACTTTTGTTGTGAAGACACGCTTTGTTTTGAATCAGATGCCAGGTGTGGCGTGCATATGGACATAATCTCTCATGTACTACCATACTGACAAATTTGCTTGTGTTTCCAAAGCACAATAGCTGGACTCACTTGTGCATATTTTAGTCAGAATCAAGCCTGAGGCACAATCTGCACTCTGTTGTGAGAGTTTTCAGCAAACAGTTCAAAGAAAACGCTTGTAATTTTCTATTTACGTCCTCTTTCTTCTCAGGAGACAGTTCCCTGCTTCACCTTCCGTTCCCAAAATCCCATCCTGGCAAATACCTCTCAAACCAGCGTCACTGTCCAACCCTCCCTCGGTCAACCACACCAACAGCAGCAGTGACATCTCGCCTGTCAGCAATGAATCGGCCAACTCCTCCCCAGTCAAAGAGGGCAACAGCTCCCTGGCCACCCCGTCCGCCTCACACTGCCTGAACGGAGACGTGGGCCTGGGCGCGATTCTCCCTCTGGACCTGAAAGACCAGGTCCGTATGGAAGTTCAGGGGGAGGAGGAAAAGAAAGAGGATGAGGACGAAGAAGACGAGGATGACGACGTGATCCACGCTGATGAGGAAGACCCCCTGAGCGTGCAGACCGAGGACAGGAGAGGAGGCGACGGACAGATAAACGAACAGGTGGAGAAACTGCGGCGTCCAGAGGGGGCGAGTAACGAGAGCGAGGTTGATTAGAGAGTAACCCCCAACCAGACTTCATCCGTCCAATCACCTTTTCCCAGATTTCCTGAGAGTTAATTTAAGTCCAGATATCACACCCCCGTTGCTGTAATATGGCTACCGTGAGCATCATTTAACACTGTATGAGAGCGGCAGTTGAGGTGGATTATGTTCCTTTCACTGCAGTTCTTTACCCTTTTGACTTTTCAACATGCAAACTTTCAACGTGCAAACCAGACTGTCGGCACAAACCTTCTGCATGCCTGAACAAGCACAGCGACAGACATTTTTGGATAGACAACGAGAGAATTATGACTTTTCTTTTGCAGCCAGTCAGTCCATACATTTCCCCTAAATGCAAGCTACTTATTTTAATAGAGACTGTCATGCTCCAAAAAAGCCTGTTTGTTCCATAGCCCTTCAAGCCAATACAAACGTGAACAATTGCAGTGTAGGGACTATAGCAACCAATTAGAGGAACCAAAGAATCAGAAAGTTGGCTTTCTTGTGATCTGAGACCGTTGGATTTGTTTCTATGTCATTGCGTTGTGTTTAGTTCAGCAGTAAAGACTATAGTTCAGCAACACTGTTGGATCCGCTTATTCTTTATAGACCTTGTACTCTGTCGTAGTGAACCAACTCTCCTTCAAATGTTTGAGATTGTGTAGTACACGGGGCAGCAGCAGTCTGTGTAACAACGATGCCTTGTATTTTGTGATCAGAGTGCTGGCGGATTTGAGATTTCTGTGGAAGAAAGAAAGAAAGAGAGGGAGGGGTAACATGTTTGAGAACACAGAAAATGAGGCGAAAGAGAAATGTGTTTGTCTCGGTCGTATCTCTCCAGTCTCCAGCAGGGTAGCTGATTTGGTTTATGAAGTATGTTAATAATCAAATGATCGACAAATAACAGATGTATTAGTTCATGCGGCTTGAAATGTCAAGGAGGCTAAAATCGGAAATCTAATACTGAAAGCCTGTTATATTGTATTATATTACATGACAAACCCTCCAGTCCAAATTATATAGGCCTCCTGCAGTGAATAATCTTAACATGAAACGTGCTGGGGTTTTGTAATTAAACTGTGTAAAACAATGGATGCTTCAGCTGAGGTGCTGACAGTTGTGCTTTTCTCTTTGGGGGCTTTTCTCTCAGAAAGTCATGAGAGGATAAAAAAAAGACTGAAAAAAAAAATTCCCCTGTGATGCAAATGGAGAGTAACGTATGAATATTTTAACTAATGAAATTACTCACTCACCAGCTGATGAGAAACAAAGCCAGAGAGATCCTGGAGTGAGAACAAGAGCCTCAGATCCATTGTGACATTTTCACTTTTAACAAATGACCTTCAGAGTAACCGGATTACAGCGCAGCCAGGTGAATTGTGGGTCTGTGGCGGAACAACGCGAAGGCACAATGAAAGAGCTCAACCTGTCTGGCCATGTGTGTATGTTTTCTTACTTCCTAGACTAGGGTTGACTTAACACTAACCCACACAAGAATAGCATATATTCATAAGATACAATGTCAAGAGAAACCCGCTATGTTCGTTTGATATGCAGTGACTTTTTCTTTGAAAAATTGGGTGTTGATTTGAAAAGCTAAAAATCCAAATGTTAAGTGAACGTTAGAGGAATAGTTCAGTCAAAAAATAAAAAAAGACAAATACATCTGTCATTTACTCACTCACGTCATTTCAAACCTAATGCNCTGTGGAATGCTAAAGGATATATTTTGAAGAATGATCTCACTGCTGTTTTGCGTACAACCACAGTTCTATTTTGTAATATAACAGACGTAGTGGTCTGTTAAAACAAAAACCCATTAAAGTGGTCTATTTATTCTGAAGTTGATCTGAGTCAGTGAGTTGAACTTGAGAAACCAGATCAGTCTGATTCATGAATGATTTTCAAATGGTCTTGATTAAACGGTTGATCCGGCACACTAAACAGTTCATTCACAATTTGAACTGATCAGGTTCTTGTGTTCAACTGAATATGGCCAGAGCGGTTCTTGAGTTAACAGCTCAAGAATTGCATCAGTCAGATTCGTGAACGAATCATTCAGTTCTGCGTCTTATATTGGAGGTGGTCACTATATGAACTGTCACTTAACACTAGAAAAACTTACTTGAAGACCCTTTAAAATATAACATTTTTGTTCCACCAAAGAAAGGCTGTTTGGAATGGCATGAGAATGAAAATAAATGTTATGTTTTGGGTGAACTATTCTTTTAATGGAATCAGAGAAGTCCATTTGATCTAGAAGGTTAATTGGATTGGATTGGTGTCAGAAGTGGCATTGCAAAGTTACAGATAGTTAGCTATTTAAGTGAGAGGAAGGAAGGAAGACCATCGGCTTCAGAATGAGACACATCTTTAGTGTTAGTGTGTGTGTGCGCATGTACCAGTTTTGCTTAACCACATTCAGGAGTTCCTGCAACTGGCAGGTTGTTTTTGGTAGCGTGGCAGCAGAGGCCTTCAAACAACATAGTTTGCTAATTTTAGCTAATCATTGTAAAGCCTCTGTGAGGGCTACTGAATTAATCATGATATAAGCCACAGATTCAGTGCCTATATCTCTTTTAAGATGACATTCTCATCTCCAACTGTGTTTTTACGATTGTTTCGTTAGGAATCTTACTCATGCTGCTCAGTTTCAGTAATTCAGATTAGGGATTTAAGCATTTGTTCGTGTGTGTGTGTGTGTGTGTGTGTGTGTGTGTGTGGGATCGGTTTTATAAGTAAGCTTAATTCGAAGGTCTGTAACAGTTTGTCTGAAATGCACAGCG
>JAPMOK011277209.1:0-10203 GCA_029874615.1 Achondrostoma oligolepis
TGGGCGTTCTGGCGCAATATGGCTGCCGTCGCATCATCCAGGTGGATGCTGCACATTGGTGGTGGTTAAGGAGATTCCCCTTTCCATGTAAAGCGCTTTTTAGTACCTAGAAAAGCGCTATATAAATGTAACGAATTATTATAAAACCAAATGACAATCATCCCCATTGCGTGAAATTTCCTAGCCCTGCACCTTCCCCACCACCACCCTCTTAGATTTGCTTTACTTTACTACTAATAGATTTAAACAGCATTTATTGTTAAAGTGATTGTTCAACCAAAAATTTTTATTCTATCATTAATTACTCCCCCCTCATATTGTTCCAAACCCGACTTTCGTTAATCTTCAGAACACAAATAAAGTTATTTTTAATTAAATCTGAGAGATTTCTGTCCCTCCTTTGACCGCTACACACTCGATCGCTTTATATGATGAACAGATTGAATTTAGGCTTTTAGTCACATATAGACATTAGCGAACATAAACAAAAGCTCAACCGAACCTGGCTGATCCACGAGAACGAAAAAAAACGGAAGCTCAAACATGCTGCGTAACATGGGAATGAATCTCATTGTTTGATAAATGTTTATACAATAAATAAAAGTCTAAATTAAATCTGTTCATAATATTAAGCAATCGAGTCTCTTCAGAAAATCTGGACTAAACTGCTCAATTCGTATGGATTAGTTTACGATCTCTTGATTAACATTTTGAAGTGTCAAAGTGTCAGTTGCGTAGCTGTCAATGGACGGACAGAAAGCTCTAAGATTTCATCAAAAAGATCTTTATTTGAAGATGAACGAAAGTCTTACGGGTTTGGAACGACATGAGGCTGAGTAATTAATGACAGAAGTTAAATTTTTGGTTGAACTATCGCTTTAACAATAAATACTGTTTAAATCTATTCCAAGAGTCTCATTATTGAATTATATTTAAAAAAAAAAAAAAAAATATATATATATATATATATATATAAAATGAAACTCATATTGGGCAGGAAAAATAAAGCAGCTTGAGTTACTGACAGGGCAACAGCATTAGAAAAAGGGGTTTTGTAAAAAGAATGTGCTGTATTCTTGGTCCTTACAGTGTAGACAGCTTCATTGACTAGAGTGGGAGCGATCTAGTTTTGTTGTGTAGTGACACGCTAAATATGTACGATTGTGTGTCAGTCTTTCTGCCAGGCTGTCTATGAGGTAGTCAGTCTTTCTGGTTCTCATGTATATTTATGAATGTTTGTCATTCTCTCCTTTTTATTGGCCTGCTGGCCTTTTGGGGATTTCCATACATCCTGTATTAGCATATCTCCATAAATATGCATATAATGACCTGCATATTTGGATCATATAGATACTTTTTCATGAATATTCTGCCTAAATGTATGTGCAGTGGGGAGAGGATCACTGTGCCTGCTGCGAATGAGCCCATCGTGCCCCTATTGTCATTCACAACTGTTTGTGGCAGCAGGCAGTTTGGCTGCTTGTCTGAATACCATCATGAGTGTGTGTGTGACGGAAGCTGGTCTACCCATCAGCCTCTAGAGAACACATCCCCCCGTACCCCCGCCCCAGGCACTGCCGGACCTTGGGAAAGGGAGCTGTTTGTGAGCTAGTGTGTGCATCTGATGGCCATGATGGATTGGGGCCGAGATGGGTCATAGGGTTAGGATGTTGTTGCCAAGACAAACAGCTGTGCTTGTGTCTGGGGCAGGTGTTTCATAGTGTCTCAGCATATTGAGAGCACCCAAATCAATACCAGCCTCCATTTATGGCCGGGAGTGTGTGTGCGCTGGACTCTGCCTTTGAATAGAGGGCACAGATTTGTGTTTGGAGCATGCTGTACAGTTCTGCCTATTTCTTTGTTGTTTTGTGCCTCTTGTTTATCCGTGTGTGTGTGTGTGTGTGTCTGTTTGTGCATGTGTGTTTTAGCTTCTGTGCTAAAGTGAAAGATCTGGAGGTGATGATGCAGAATTTGATCACTTCGACCTTCGAGACGGTGAACTGTGTGGAGGAAGGAGTACAGCTGCTTGACATGTTTCAGCACCTGTCTGGAAGAGAGGTCTTTCTCACACACACTTAGCCTTCAATTCACACACACTTTATCACCTCCTTTAAAACCTTGCGCACTGTCAGAGGGCAGCTCTTCTTAGCAAATACAGTGAATACAAATGACTCCAGCAGAACAGACCACACACAGACTTTCCATGTCACTTCCTTTTCACTCTCATTTACTCAAAAGTTCAGTAGCAGGACCACACACACACACACACACACACATGCCCTCTGCTCTCTCACCTGTCTCTTTACTTAATGCCATTGAGATGTTTACCTCATTAATCACCTTCATCTCTTCTGACTTTTGTCTTCCCCTTCAGTCTTTTCTCTTCATTCTCATTCAGCTTTTGAGTCTTAAATTTCAAAGTGCTGCATTATGCATTATTGCCAAAGCATTAGAACAAATAATAAAAAAGTCTAAGACAAAAATATGCCACTGAAAGTAAAGTAAAATGTAATAATAATAAACAGATTTTATGAAGTAATAACATTGGCACTGGCAAATGATCATAGCAGTGATTTGTTCTGCATTAAGCAAGTAACAAGAGGCTGTGTATTACAGTAATTACATTTTACCACTGTTTACCATATTTCCTGAGTGTTTCTCTTTTATATCTCTCTCAGGCCATCAAGCGGACCATTGACAGGAAGACGGTGGATCTATACGCTCTGCTCAGTGCTGAGTTGGATAATGTCAGTATGGTGATGTTCAGGATGTCATCTCTCATTCCTGCTCATATTCCTCAACACGCAGGACAGGTCCACCTGATCCGAGCTCTCCGCGCACAGATAGAAAGACCTATGGAGGTGAGATTCTGTGTGTGAGTTAGAAAGACTGAAAGAGACAGTGTGAGATGTTGGTTAAACCTTCAAAAAATAAAAAAATACAGTATAAGATCAGGGGTGGGAATCAAAAACCTTGTTTTATTCAGAAACGGTTCTGGGTAGGGTTGCACCAGCCGTTCGTAATTTCTTTCTTAAATTGGAACGTAAAGTCCACACTGGAGGCTTAGAAACTACTAGCTAGTTTGTAACTAACTCTGTACTTTATTCCGTTGCACCACTTGTTCGTAAGGCAGAGCGTAGCTAGTAGGTCGTAAACTCTCCTTAAAGTAATGCGTAGTCGCATAATATGAGGTTTACCCTCGATGATCCAGTTGCAGCCTTCAAATACGTGAGCAAAAGTTGTTTAAATGCTGGGAATTTCAGTTTATCCTTCATTTTAACTTCTTTTGCCTCACTTAACTAACTGTAAAAATACGTTTCCATTAAATACGATACTTAATCATGATAACGTAAGTGTTTTTATATGTAAATAACATTCAGAAACTGTATCTAAAATGAAATTAATAAGGATATATTAAGTACTGATACAAAAAAACATAGACTGATTTTATTTGACATGCACAACACGGACCGATGGGATAGATGCCCACAGCGGCGCGCTGTAGGAAGGGTTCGTGTTGATGAGCCGCAAATAAAGTAATCTATTCACATAATGTTCTCTCACTTAAAATGTAAGGGAGTGTAAATGTCAGCATTATCATATACAGTATGTGACCCTGGACCACAAAACCAGTCAAATTTGAATTTTTACATCATGAATATTTATTTATGAATAAATAAGCTTTCCGTTGAACATGATCTTTACTTAATATCCTAATGATTTTTGGCATAAAAGTAAAATCGATAATTTTGACCCATACAATGCTACTTGTGACTGGTTCTGTGATCCAGGGTCACATATGTCTAAAGAATTGAAGTCTGTCTGGTAAAAGAAGAGCTTATTGATCCAGTTCAATCTGTCTGCTATTTTATTCCAACCGTTACTCCTGATCGGAGGCTTCCGTAAATATTTAGTTTAAACATAGAGTTACGCTTCAACTAAGTTTAATGCTGCAACGCAAAAATATTTAGTAGTGCTTAAGTTGTATCTTAGTGCCCATTTACGTCAAAACTAGGCTAAGTTGTAACTTGTTGTAACCGGCCCCTGGTGTTTAAAAAACACATTTTGGAACTTATCGATTTTCATGAAATTCTGACAGTGCAGTGCCATGGCAAAATAAATAAAAAATAAGTGAGAAACACTGGTCCCCCTGAAACAGTGTAATTTTATTATCATTTATATGATGTTATACTATTTATTAATATTTTGAATTACATTTTCATATTTTCAGTTTTCATTTTAGTCATTTTTATTTGCTTTTGTGATTTTCATTAATTTTTACTTATAAACTTGTTTTTGTATATTTCTATTCAACTTGAATTTTCATTTCAGTTTTATTTTAATTTGTAATTTTAGTACTTCAACATAAATCATTTTATTTCAGTCAGTTGCCATGAGCGATTAGTCCAATTCACTAATGAATGAGTCTTATGAGCTGGTTCTTTTTAATGAATCAATCAAAACAACTCCCAATGAGCCTCATCAGTCTAAAACCACTCCCTCATTTACTTTTATTCACATTTAAACATTACGCTTAAAATAAACCAAGCACGTAAGGTTTTGTGGGATCAGTTTAATAGGTTATATATAATGCACAGTAGTTAGGATTAATTATTTTGTGTTTCCTCAAAGATACTAAAAAAATAATTTAATAGGATTTCATTTCCCAAGATATCAAACACACTGAAATCAAACTGACTTGAGTCCCCACCAAAAGCTGTCATATAAAAATCCCACTGTCAAATAAAAGTATCACAGTTTCCTGAAATATGCTTCAACTAGATGTCTGTTAGGAGACCACAAGGTGACTAATCAGTTCAATCCCAGCATGCACCAGGCCATACCCTTTTTCCCTCACCCTTTATAGGTGAACTCTATTGGGTTTTACAGACAAATGAATCAGATTCCAACCCAAAACCTCCACCGGGCTGAATCCGGGAGGTGTCAGAAACAGCTTAACTCCATTGATGAGCTCTTCTCTGTGTTGACGAGTGTGTCAGAGGCCAGTGAGGGGCCCCAGCAGAGGCCCTGGAGTCCAGCCAGGGTCCAGCCACATAGGCCCTAATGCTATTAAAGCCAGCTGTGCCGGCACATACTTACTTTCTCGTTCTTTTTGTCACTTTCCATTTCACAAACCCTTCCTCTCTATTTCTGTCTCCTGTTTTCTCTTTCTTTCACTTCTCATCTCTCTTTTTCCTCAGTTTGCATAAAGAGCACATTGCCTCTCCATTGTGTTTAAATTCGTTTTCCACTTTCTTTAAAAAGGCAATTAAGAGCTGGCATTCGCTTTAATTGGACACAGATATGATTATATTGCATTTCCCCTCAACTGATCCCAAAAAGCCCCATAGAGAAACAAAAGGGAGGCTAAAACCAAAGCTTAATGAAGGTCTGACTGGGCATGGTAAAATATGTTTACATATTTACTGCATAGCCTATGAGAAATTCCTAACATGAGCGATGTTTACCCTTGGTTTGTTTAGCTTAGTTGTGCACTGACGGTTGTTTTGATTGTTTGTGACCTTGCATGTGTGACTCGGTAAGATCTCAAGACGTTGTTTGCTTGTAAGTGATGATATGTGCGCTCACAGAAGGCTCTTCGTTCTGTATGAGCTCTTCCCGTCTGTTTGTCAACGTGTGTGTTTTTTGCACATGTGTTGTCTAGGTTCTCCGGCGCACTCATTTCCTGCCTCGCATCAGCAGTGGAGAGGAAGTGCATGTGAATTATGCTAGGCTGTGTCAGATTCTGGATGAGACTGTGAGGAAGAACTTCACAGACTGGAGTCAGAGTCTGAGCAAAAAGTGTCTCCACAGTCTTGACCAGCCGCTCATGATCCGCTGTAAAGGGAAGGCGGGCTTGTTGGACATCAACTTTAACAAGTACTTGATCACACAAACACACATTTACAGCCCCTCCAGTACCAGTAGTGTATATATATATATCTCAGAAAAGCAATTTTTTAAATATATATTTATTGCCATTTTGTCTTTAATGGACAGGACAGTTTAGAAATATCATAGTACATACACTTGACCTTTTTTCTGATGAGGGAAAATTATTGTCAATCCAGTTGATCCCGATGGATTATATCCTATGCTACACTGAATATTCTGTTAGACTTTAAGTTGAATATGTTGTGAATACTGTTTATTATTGTCCCATTCAAACACTTTAAAGAAATCAAGTTGTGCTAATGTTAAATCGTTCATGATCTGTAGTCATGATGCACATTATGGAGTTGTTTTATACATGCTGAATGTTCTAGTGTGAATACAAACACACAGAATGTGAATGTACAACTGTTTTTGTGTGTTAAGGAACCTATTGAAGATGTTTAATGAGATTCATTACTGGGACCGACTGCTTTTTGAGATCCCTCACTACGTCTCAGAGGTGTATCAGCGCAGAGAGGAACTGCACAACCTGAGAGAGAATGTCCTCCTCGTTGTTAGGGACTATAACAGGTCTGTATGGCTGACAGATACTGACTTTCTCTCCCACATACTTGCAGACAAACTTGTGAGGACCATTCATAGATCTCTTCTTATATCATCATCATGATATTTTTGGCACTTTAAACAAATCCAGAGCACTTTTTATTTTATTTTATTTTATTATCTTTTATATGATCTATTCAAATGCAATATATATTTAGTCCTTATTGCTAGAAAATAACACGGTAACACTTTACTTAAAGCCTTATATATAATGTATTATAAAGGTATTCTTAATGTTTTTATTATGCCATGCAATACACATTACAATGCATTGTATGGTTTAATGAATAACTGTAATCACGGTTATAATACATCATAATACATATGTTACGCCTTTAGAAAGTATAATACATTAAAACACATGACAAACAATCAAATATTATAAACTTTGGTAACAGTTGTTTATGAAAAGATATAATGCATTATAACTTACATTATGAGTACCTTCATAATGCATTATACATAAAGGTTACGTGTTACCAATAACACAATCAGAGAAATTAGGCTGTTAAATTATACTTGCAAATCTCATCTAAAATCAGTAAACGGCTCATAATATTTAGTTTCACCTTCTAAGTTTGATACGTAATATTCTCCTAACAAGTTGGATGTAATATATTTGTGAGGAAATTATCTGTAATATACTTCTTATTAGTATAGAAAAACAAGTGGACTTTCACACACAGATGCATCTTTGCCGTTTTCATACATATTTAAACGGTGTACTTGTCAGGTAACTTCACATCTTTAATACACGTTCTGCACAAACTGAGTATTTACATTCCATCAGCCTCAATGTACACATCTCCATTCAAGACTTTAGCGCATCTGGAGAAAAGCACTTGAATTAAATGCGTGCACACACACGCACACACAGATACACAATACCAATGAACAAAACAATTCACACTTATATCCCTCGTTGTGTAGTGAATAATAACCTCCTCCTCTCTCACATAAGCCTCTCAGCGTGTACACACACACACACACACACACACACACACACACACACACACACACACTCTTCAGACTGGAGGACTCATTGTAACTCTCAGAGGGACAGAGTGAGTCATCTCTGTCAGTATTGTTACCACATTTAATGCATTCTACACATGCCAGCTGGAAACAAACACTTAAACCCAGCACAAGCTAAACAGGCCACTTGCCCCAAATGGCAAAGCACATCCACTTGTTAAGACTTGTTAATCCATTTTTACCACCCTCTTGTTCTGTTATGCTTTTAAAATGGCCTTGCTTGTTTTTGAAAATGCTGTAAAAGAAATGTGTCAATGGCAGTAAGACCTAAAAGGAAAATGGAGAACAGCAGTGAACTTCCACTTGTATGTTTGTGTTCACTCTCAATCAGAATCATTAAGGCTCTGAATGCAGATGAACTGTGTCTCTTTTCTGAGAGAATTCGCTTCTTGGATAAGAAAATCCAACCAGGCCTGTCAAAACTGCACTGGTCCACAAAAGGAACAGCCAGCGCCTTTATCAATGACTGCAGGGTGCACTACAACAAGGCAAGTCGTTTCTGAAACACACACACACGCACGCACGCACATAGATAGACATCCAAATAGATAGTATTCCTCTAGCAGACAGAACTCTTCTGGACTTTCCCTGAGCAGAGTTATATGAATTTCAATGCTGGTCCAGTGCATAACCATCAGATACACACAGATGATGAAGCTGGTCAGCCAGCATGAGCTCTCTGGTAAAGCTGATGGACAGAGCTGGGCCGTAAGCCTGGTGCAGACAGCAGCCTGGTCATTTCAGGAGAGAAACCTCCTGAGCTCCATTTGGAGTCCTAAAATTGCAGAGAATTATAGAAAAGTGGTTCTCAACCTTTTTTACTGTAAGGTAGATCTCCTCACGGGTCCACTTCGATCCGAAAACCCGAAGACCTCTCCTCTAAGGCCTCATGTCTTTTCCAGACTTAATATTTTAGAGTAATATTTTGCATAAATAGTAATATGTATATTCTTTCAAATCTATACAATTGCTCATGAATATTATTATTAACATCAGCGGTTAAATCAGTTGTGCCGCTTATAATTTTTGTTAAAAAAATGATGCATGGATTGACGATGAATAGAAAGTTCGAAAGTACAGCGTTTATTTGAAATATACAGAAGTCTTTACTGTCCCTTTTGATCAATTTAATGCTGAAAAACTATTCTTTACTTTAACAAACTTTCTCAAGTGACCCACTATCAGCAGGTGTGGCAAAAAACAGAAGTTGATTTTGGACCCTGTCTACAGTTATTCAAGAACAGAAGGCTTTGCTCTTGTTTTGTTCTGATACAGCTGTCCATTTTGCTGCCCGATATTGCTTTTGTAATGCAAGAGTAAGGCAGCAGGCTTTACTGAGAATGGAAGTGCGACTCAGTGGAGTGCAATTGTGAAATCTATTCACTTCCTCTGCTGGCTGTCCATCACTCCTACATTGTACAAGGCAATATGATATTAAAGCACTGGCAGTGCCCTTTAGCCATGTGGTAAAGACGCACACACACACACACACACACACATAAAGGCATGCAAGCAGAAACATGAATGCGCCATCTACTTTAATGAAGGCCGCACAGGCATCTCAGTATAAAAAGCCCCAGCGTTCGCAATAAAAGGCAGCCAGCCTCGATTCAGTGCCCGGTTCTCTCTAACTCACAGAGTCAATGTCAGACGTCCTTCGAGCCCAAAACAGAGCTGGCAAGAACTTCACTGGTAATGGAGAAGTGTGGAGAACACGACACATCTGAGCTTACACACACCCACACACACTTAGAAATGTAAGTATACATTCTACACACTCGTGCACGTAGAGTAATCTTCCCCTTTGAGGCTTATTTCAAGTGACGCGTTTCATCCCATGAAAAAGGCATGAGACGAGCTGGCATGTAAGATGCTTTAGAGAACCTCTGCGCAAACTCTCAGAACCGGCTCAGCTCCGCTGCCCTCCGCAGATTGAGCAGGAAAAGCTAGATGCTTTGTGGATAAGAACTGCCTCCTTTGATTTTAAGCACAGGGATGGGTTGAAATCAGATGTTCTATTTCTGTGGAAGAGAGAGAGAGAGAGAGAGAGAGAGAGAGAGAGAAAGGAAACATGAGCTGGAAAATCCTGCTGGAAAACCCCTGCTGCTCCGTTTGAATGCGTTTTCCATCCTTCTCCCACCACATTCCTCTCGCACCCGTTCTCTCATCTATTCTATTCTATTCTATTTTTTTTGTTTTGGTTTGCTTTGGTTTCATTTTTGCGTTTATTTGTTAATTTGTTTTTGTCCGTTTTTGCTGTGTTTCTTTGCCCGTGTTTACACCTGCTATTAAGATGTGGTTTGTTCGATTGGATCACAAGTGGACGACGCTAAATACAAGTGTAAACGGGGTCTAAAAAGTTTTGAGTTTGTCCACTTTCGACCACTTCCATTGGTAGTTGAAACGAACCGGATTTATTTCCTAGTGTAAACACTCATGTGGTCGAATGTGTTCAAACAGCCACTGAAGACCATCTTCTGACCTCATGCGTAACATTATGGGAAGTGCTGGCCAGACGGGATTTAAACTTTGGCTGGAGACCCAAGTTTGGTTTGAAGATGAAAAACGGACCAAGCACAATTTTCTCTCACCATTCCTGATTTCTAACACACACTCACAGCGTTCGGCTGGTCTTGCGGCTGTCAGAGCAGAAACTAAAGCTGATGCTCT
>JAPMOK011277213.1:0-12316 GCA_029874615.1 Achondrostoma oligolepis
TTCTATGTAAAGCACTTTGAATTGCCATTGTGTATGAAATGTGCTATATAAATAAACTTGCCTTGCCTTGCCTAATGGCTCAGAAATAGATAGGGACGCAACGATCCAATACTTTATAACAGAATTGCATTTGCTGCCTTTTTTCCATTTTATAAAGTATGCGCACAGTAACTGGAAGTTACTGGTGACCTGTCATATCTATCAGATCTTGTTGCCCCATTAAAAAGCTATTTAGGCTATATTAAAATAAATGTATAAAGTATACAAATATACCAAGGTTTTATAGAAATTGTGCACCCAAGATTTTTTTCTAAAATTACTTTTGCTGGTAAATATTTTGTCATGATATATAATTGCATATATTCATTTGTTGTTTTTCGCTATAATAAAGTAGTGTATTTAGTGGACTGGGTTAAAAGTGATCATCAGTTCTACACAAAGATGTAAAGGTATAGCACTGGTATTTCGATCAGTTATGGAAAAAAATCGGTGCATCGATTAAATAGACATTTTTATATTTTATATACATTTATAACAGATTTTTAACAGATAGATAGATAGATAGATAGATAGATAGATCTATCCCACATTTTAACATCTTATTTGATTTACTATTTTTTTTTTTTTTTTTTTTTTTTATAGCATAATTAGTGTATAGTATTGCAGTTGGTCTTTGCTGCTAATTCTATAGCATCTTAAGTCTGTCATGTCCAAAGCTCTCTGTTCACACCAGACCCATCAGCATGATTTCCACGAAATACTTGGACCCTCATATATTCATAAATAACCTACTGTGCAAAAGATCCTTTTGAAGTTACTGACCTACTTCATGCTTTTAAATTTCTAGCCTCCATTTTATCAAAAGGAACCAAGGGGATATGCTTAAAAGAGAGAAAAGCCAAGCTCATCTTAAAAACATCCCTTTGTGCTTTTCTTTTTTTTAAATTTGTGTTCAAAACAGGACAAAGCTCTAGTCTTAAATGCCAAAGCCAGTTGACGAATGCTCAATCATCTCGGTAAATAGAGGCGGCTGTTTTAGTTGCTGCTAATGTCGTTTATGTTTGACGAAGGAAACGGCGAGCTTCTCTCTCCCTTGTCCTTTCATTTCCCTGAATTCCTCTCCTCCTGCTCCTCCACTCTCGTCCGTGATGGCAGGATTCTTCGTATTCTCCTCAGCCCCTCCCTTTTTCAGCACAAAGACTGGCACTGAAACCTAATTAGCCTCAGCAGTGAGGCAGTGGAAAAGTTGTATTCCTGCAGCTGATAATAAAATGGCTTTGGAAATATGAGTCACTTTATGTTGACTGGGAAGATGTATGTAACTAGATCGCTCCGTTTGGGTCTTGTGGATGCATATTCACGTTTATTTGTTATGATACTGTCTGCATAGCAACCAGCTTTTGCGGTGCCAGTGTCATCGCAGTCTAGAATTACTCTGCCGCACCACTGCCCTTTCACAGTCTTTATGCAGTCTCGACAAGTCTTTCCTTTTCAGAGAAAAAGGACCTATAATTCCTCATTTTAGCTGGGTTTGGAAACAAAGGAAGCAAAACACAGCCCTCGGCGTGTGTGAATGAATCAACAGAGGAACCTGCCATGCCGTTCCTGTTATGTCCAGTAGAGGGCAGTTACGGGTTGACTATTTAAGTGTCCTTGAATGTTCTCCTTGTGATTGTTTCAGGAAATGGAGCTCTGTGGATTTATACCATAAATAAGCCCCTCTTTTAGTAGCCTATTTATCCCTCTTTACTCGGGGTCCTTATTTTGCAGAAGTCCCGGTAGGTCCTTTTTAAAATAGGTCCTATGTTGAATTCAAATGTCGAGTTTCTGCATGTACCCATCTCCACCTGTCTGCCACAATGACACAGCCCAAGGAGCTGTAATTTTCCCTCTATCATAATGTAACCGTGTTTCGATACCGATCCACGTTGAAGAATGCTGCTTGCCATTCATGAGTTTTATCTTCACGGCCCTTTTTTTTTTTCCTTCCTCTGCACATTTACTGTTTTCTCCTTTGTTCACGCTTGTTCCGCAGCGTGGATCAAAAGCTGACATTCCCTCCTCACTGAATAGCAATTTAAAGTTTTGTTATAAACAAACAGCAGCCCTCCCGGTGAGCCTTTATTCTGTTACCTTTTCTTTCCCTGTCTGAAAAATGTCAGCAAAACAGAATCGGCATTCATTTGATAACTTTCATTTACCTAGATGAAGGACTGCTATTGGCAACTTGAAGCCTGTTTTGATTTCTGCTACACAGGCAGCTCGGTCACACATTTTGCAAATCCCTCTCTCAAGTGACCTGAACACACACCCCACATTTCATTTGTAATTTTCGGCAGAAAAGTGGGTCATGTTCCACAGTCCGCTGAAAAAGGCCTGTCGTTTTCCCTAGGTAAGAGTGGGTTATTTTCAAAGATCACTCTGTCGTCATTCTGTCTCAAAACTGTGAGCGTAAATGCTTCGCTCCTGAAAATGTGATGGGTCTTTATTTAAAAACGAAAGGGCTCTTCAAGCTGGTTCCCCCACTGCCTCCTTTGTCTCCGTTTCTCTCTCTAATATCACAAAGACATGCCTGAGCCTACTCCTTCAGAACTATGAATCTTATCTTTTCAGCTGTCTTCATATCCCAACAATGGGATCTATTCTTCCTGCAGACTCCCCCACAAGCATGCTCTAACAATGAGCAGCTTTATTCGACCCACAACCAAGGGAGTTTCGATTCATCCATGTAATTCCTTCATTTCAGGGGGGGGGGGAGTTTATTCTTCTCATCAGGTCTTTAAAGATTGTAATATTACAACCCTATCCCTGAGGTCCTACAGGTTGTTAAAGGGATACTAGTTCATCTAAAAGGAAAATTGTCATCAATTGCTCACTGTCATGTTGCTCCACACCTTTCTTGACTTTCTTTTTCCTGTTGAACAGAACAGGTTTAACAGAATGTTAAAACTTGACAGTCACCATTCATATTCCTTGTATGGAATACAGTTTTCATTTTTAGGTTCCTTGTTGGTCTGTTGCTTTTGTGGCCCTGGGATCTGTAGGAATATTTTCTTTCCCACTCTACATGTGCCATTCAGAAGCATCCTGACAGGCTTGCCGCAGCAATTGAAATATGAAAGAAAAAACAACTCCCTAATATTCTTGTTGTTGACATTGTCTCTGCACTCGTTTCTGCCTTTCCTTGCTTTCTTCACTTAAGTCAAGAGAAACATGCCTTTGGCAGAAGTTATACTGTCTTTAGTGTGGGTTGCATGAATCATCACTATGGAAACTATGTGGTTCCCTAAATGTCAGTGGCTGTGTGTGTGTTGCCACTGATGCTCTAGTTTCAAAAGAAAAATACTTGCCTCAACCTTCTGTTTTAATCTAAACCAAGGTCTAAAAAGGCACCGAAAGTAGACGCATGACATATGTACCATATGTTTCAATGCAGGTATGGTATCAATTTGGCTTTAAACATATGTAATGCATTTTTTTGTCAGTGCTGTATATCTAGTCCTATTAGATATTGCTGTGGTTTTTACAGATAATGAGGTGAAAAGTAAATATAGATTCAGTGGCATTGCTGAATCAATTCACTAATTGAAGGATAATTCCACAATTGATTGTTGTTTGACACATTCTGTAATTGATAGCTGTGGCCCATTTCTGTGTTTTAAAGGAATAGTTCCCCCAAAAATAAAAATACTGCCATTTCATTTGTCATTTTAGTTCAGTTTGACTTTCATGGAATACATAGGAGAGGTTTAGCAGAATGTTCACGCCGCATTTTTCCATACGATGGAAGTGAATGGGGGTGGACATCAAGACTGTAAAAAACATTAAAGTAGTCCATGGAAGTTATACCATAGCTTAGTATGATAACTAAATTGTCATTTCACTTTATGGTTTATGACCCCTCTAAAGGTGCCATATTTAAAAATGTGGAAGCAAATAGGATTTGAGAGCTGCGACTGTGTAAATGATGACAGAATTGTAATTTGTGTGTAAAGCTAACCCTTTAAACCCTCAAAATGCAACTGTTCAGTGCAAGCCATGTACCATTTGAAGTGCAGCAGTGTTGATGTTTCAAGCACACTATCAATCAACAAGACTATAGATCAGCCTATAATTAGACTCTCACCTGAATTATTAATGTCTCCAAGCGATCAAATAGGTTCACAGTCAATCTCGCACACATGCTCTGACTGGTAGATGGGAATATTCAAAAGCAGGATTGCGAAAGGCAGAGAGGGGAGTGTTGCTGTTGGATTTTTGTGTCTAAACTTTTGAAGCCTGTCAATTGAAATAAAAAGCCCAGATGCTGATGCCACTGCTCCCTTAGTCACTATTATGTACTGGTTTGAGTTTTAATGACCCAACTCTTGGGCACTGGTTCTACATAATGTATGAACCAGGATTTATTACCAGTCAAATTAAGGGAGTGGAAGGAAAGGATGTATTTTTGAATTCGCAAAGAGACTTATGTTAACGGATCATCGCAATGCCATTGATTCATTATTGGTTATTTTTGACTGAGCGCTCATTGAATGGCTCTCCAGCTGGCGGAGAATCTCATGCCGCAGGGAGCTCTATGCCACTCTGAGAGCACTCATTCATTATAGTCTTCACTCCTCCTGTGTTACTGAATTTGAAGATACTGAATTCATGCTCACAACCAGGAAAGATATAATACAAAAACTAAAAATGATGTATCATTTGAGAAAGACGACTTCGATTCACGCGATTAGTCGCATTATAAAGTGAAATTTACTTTCAGGTTTTACGTGTTTTACTTGGCAGAGCATGTCTGGCATCACTGTAAGCTCATTTGTCTTGTTAAATTTCAGATGCGAGTCATTCAGTTGCAGTAATCATTATTTCTCCTCCCATTTTACAGATCACAGAAGCAAGCAAGGATGTGCTCCCAGCATGGTTGCATTGGGATGCAGAGAGTGGCACACTTCAAGGCCTTCCTCTAGAGACAGACAAGGGCGTTCACTACATATCTGTTTCTGTTTCCAATGAAAGCCAAGTCTCCCAGAGCCCAGATGTGTTCTCCATTGAGGTGCACCCAGAGGAGCATGCTGATACAGACCCTTTTCAGCTTGCAATCCAGCAATCAGCCAGCAATGATGTCCAACCTTTCATCTGTGGCAATGAGGAGCCTGTTACTGTGCTTACCGTCATTCTGGATGCTGACCTCACAAAGATGAGCTCAAAGCAGAGGGTAGAACTACTTGCCAACATGAAAAAGTTCTCTGGCATGGGGCTTCAGCACATGAAGATTTTGCCTGTGGTCAACAACCGTTTGTTTGACATGTCTGCTTTCATGGCTGGACCAGGAAATGCCAAGAAGGTGGTTGAAAACGGAGCCCTTTTGTCCTGGAAACTTGGCTGCAGTCTGGATCAAAGCAGCATTCCTGATATTAGTAGTGTTCAGGTTCCGGCAAAAGAGGGGACCATGTCCGCACAACTGGGGTATCCAGTTGTTGGATGGCATATCGCTAACAAAAAGCCCCATGTACCCAAAAGGGTGCGAAGGCAGCTCAACAACACCCCCACTCCCATTCCCTCAATACTCCCCCCAACAGCTTACCCTGAGCCCCCCGTCCGTATTGTTCCCACACCAACCTCTCCTTCTATTGCTCCTACCTCAGAAAGTTCTGCCCCACCTGTTCGTGGTCCTGTGCCACTTCCCGTGAAACCTACCATTCGGAACAAAGATCCTATTGCCTACACTCCAACCTTAGGCCCCCCTCAACCAACACGTGTAATGGAAACCACCAGCACTATTGGCATCCAGCCCACCATGACCAGGCCTGTATATGTTGGAACCTCTGTGACCCCAGCAACACCCACCACCAGGACAAAACCAACAAAAAGACCTGGAAAGAAACCCAAAACAACACCAATACCAAGAGAACCCAAGTCCACCACAACCAAGCCACCAAGACGCACCACTCCCGCAGTTATTGTACTTGATGGCAATACAAAACCCACGCTGCGTAACCCAATTGATCAGGTGAATGCCTACGTTGGCACATACTTTGAGGTGAAGGTTCCATCTGATACATTTTTCGACAAAGAGGATGGAACTACAGATAAGTTAAGGCTCACCTTGCGCAAGGGCAATGATGTAGTTGGGGATGATTCCTGGATACAGTTCAATAGCACAAGCCAGTTGCTGTATGGATTACCAGACCAGGAGCACGAAGGAAAACATGAGTATTTCATGCAAGCAACTGACAAAGGAGGTCTCTATGCAATGGATGCCTTTGAGGTCCGTGTCAATCGATGGGGAGCCAATGTTAAGTCACCGGTGTTGTTTACTGCCGTGTTTGAGGGGGATGCGCGTACAGTCACCAATGACATTCACAAGAAAATCCTTCTTGTCAAGAAACTGGCCCAGTCTTTCGGTGATCGTAACAGCAGCACTGTTACACTGAAGAACATCATCAAGGGCTCCATCATAGTGGAATGGACTAACAACAGCCTTCAGCAAAACCCCTGCCCAAAAGAGCAAATACAGCATTTGAGCAGAAAGATCTCTGATAATGAGGGTAAACCCTCTATACAATTCACTAAACTCATGGAACCAGACTTCAAGGCATTAAATATCACTGTCAGGGGCACAGGAAGCTGTCGTAACTACATGTTTGTACCGTTAGGTGAGATCCCCGATCCGACCCCATCACCTGTTACTCCTGCTGTGGGCGCTGGGAGACAGAGCACTGATGATGTTTATCTTCACACCGTCATACCGGCAGTGGTGGTTGCAGCCATTTTGCTGATTGCCGGAATCATTGCCATGATTTGCTATCGCAAGAAGCGCAAGGGCAAGCTGACTATAGAAGACCAAGCAACTTTCATCAAGAAAGGAGTGCCCATTATTTTTGCGGATGAGCTCGATGACTCTAAGCCACCCCCCTCTTCCAGCATGCCCCTTATCCTTCAAGAGGAAAAGCCTCCGCTTCCTCCACCAGAGTATCCCAACATGGCTAGTCCAGAGACAACACCTCTGAACCAGGACCTTTTGGGAGAGTACACGCCTCTACACGATGAGGATCCTAATGCCCCTCCCTACCAGCCACCACCACCCTTCACTGTCCCAATGGAGGGGAAAGGATCCCGTCCTAAGAACATGACCCCATACAGATCTCCACCCCCTTACGTGCCACCCTAATGTTTGCTGAAACCTCCGGAGCAGGAGGATGGGGAACTTTTGTAGTTCCACACCAGTGTTGTCTCTTTGCATTATGGGATTTTTAGAAAGGGGGCGCTGCAAATCTGGGTTTTTGGGTTTGAATGTGATGGGATGGTTTTTGTTAAACAGGACTCTTAAGGAGAATGTGGGAGGGTGGGGTGAGTGGATAGTCTGTGAAGGACAGCAAGAACAACCTCAGCCTCTGACTACTCTGGTTATTGCTAAACTGTTGGGGATGTACCCTCCAGTCCTGGCGCTTTTGTGTCTAGATGGGCTTTTTTTGACTAATTATTGGTTTTGTTTTGTTTATTTCTTTTTATTTTGTTTTTCCTATTTTTGACAAACTCCTTGCCTAACAGCACTCTTTCTATCTTCTGAATTCGTTAATCTTGAATAATATAAGCGGACAATAAAGCTGACTGCAGGTGCAAAAGGTTTCTTAGAGAAATTCAATAACAGAAGGGGAATAAAAGAATGGCCTTGAGAGACTTGGACAGGCATGCAGACAGTTTTGTGGGATGTCGATTCATTATGGTTTTGCCTTTTAACACAAAAATTAAACTGTTTTTATTGTTATTCACATGTCTAGATAAATCACTACAAGAAGAGGTAGCCAAAACGAAAGATTTGTTTAATCCACTGTATATTTGAAAGTTATGCTAGAACATCTTTAATTTTTATTATATATATTTTTATTACTTTTTTTAAGTATCACACTGAAAACACTATTTTCCACCCCTCAACTCTGAAAAAAAGCAACAGCAAAAAAATTTGAACATCGCAAAGTGTGTTCTGACTTGAGAAATGTGCTGTATGGTTTCTTGCCAGCCATGCGAAACTTTTGGAGGAGGTAATCTCATGAGCGAGTCGTCTATGCAGATTCTGCCTTTGACCTGCCAGGCTGAAGCCCAGTATTGATCTCACTTAATCATATTTCCCATAGTTAGTGAAGAAATCTTGTGATGTAATTGGATGTACAGGTTGACGGCGTCTCCGTATCCTTAATTTTCTCATAAAACTGCAGGAACAATTGTCAGCACCCTCAAGTCAAAACCACCAATATACTGTTTCACCAGTTAAACTCAAGCTACTGGCAGTCATTGAGACAGATTGCTCAATTTCAAAGACTTGATTTAATCAGAACAAGCTCTGGTTTCAAATGATTTGTAGTTTCTTTTTCTTTTATTTTTATGTTGTTATTTTAAAAAATATATATATTTCAGTGACGATTATGGAGTATATGCCTTGGATCCACTCAAACTAATTCTAAATAAAGACTGAAGATTTTGATAATAGTGACCCATCCTCTACACAACGGCATTGTTTATTATGTCATGTCATTATTATATATTTGCAGTTGAATGCCATATTTTGCCTTGGTGGTATCGCAGCAAGTGTCTTCTGTACATAATATTCTGCCTGTGGATATAACTGTATTTATGGTCCAAACGTGTGTAAATCAGATATGGTAAAAAAAAAGAAATAGAGAAAAAATATTACCGTTTGTTTTAGATGAGGGGTGATTATTTTTTTATACATATATAGTGATGGCTATTAAAAAAAAATATTTGCGCAAGACCTGGAATAGGAGTGAAAAGAGCGGGTTTCATTTACTAAATCATCACAAAAAAAAAAAAAGGTTGATAAAATCACGGTCTAATTTTTTATAAAGTTTTTGATACAGCCTCAAAATGTTTATTAAGAACAATAAATATATAGTGTACTGCAATTTGTAAATCTTTAGTCTTGGTAATTGATTCATCATATAGCTTTTCCTCATCCTTTTTTTTTTTTTTTTAAGGTAGATTTCTTTGTTTACTTAACATTTATTTAACAAAATAGAAAAGGCGGACTGTGTTGTCAGGAAAAATGTTGCCCTTTTGTATTTTAATTTTTTTCTGATTCGTGTTTTACGCTCATTTGTTTTGAGGTTTGATTTCAAAAGTGACATTTGCAATAATAAAGGTGTGACGTTGTCACGGCTGGTCAGTATGAGTAGTGTGCAAGATATGTGTGAGAAGTCTGACAACCTTTACATGACTGAATTGTTTCGCCACGCAGGGGGTTATGTATGGATGTAGCTTACTTTTGGGGTGTAATGATAACTCGGTTTTTAATGCTTCCATTTATCAGTAAACCAAAATCCATGTTTCTTTTAGTACGTACCAGCAGTTAGAAGATGGAGATGTTGGTCTTGCAATAGATACAAGTAGAATTGAGGTACAAAAACATTGCAACAAGCACTTCATCATGGTACGACATTGACAAACTGCAAAACTAATTTTCCTAATCAGTATTTTTTTTTTAAAAAAAGCAAAGTTATAAGTTTGAGCAATTTGCTCCAGTAAAGTAAGAAATCATTCACTTTTTATAATTTACAAGAATACAAAACCAGATTCTTCTGTTTCAATACATTATTTATACATCATCTATGTAGCGATGAGTCTGTTGCAGTAAAGCTACTGCTTTCTCATTAGCACAACTCTGAATAAATATTTTAGTTGGAAAAACCAAAGATGCGGATTACAAAGCTGTCGTTTGCTAATGTTAAGCCTGCTGCTTTCGTTCATGTTGTTAAACGGATTGATGAATAAGTAAAAATACAACAGTTTCCCCTTTTAAGAATGTTTGCTCGTTTTTCCTATAAAATACACGCTCAGTGTCATCGGTCAATGGAGGATATTATTACATATATTCAGTCTATATGGTTATTTTCACAAACCCTGAGCTAAGGATGAATTTAATCTGTATCACAATATTCTTTCCGTTCTTCGGCACAGTCATTATGTCTATACATTTTTAATGTGAAATCAAGTCAGCCTTACATGATTTTTTTTACAGTATTTCAGCCTTTGCAGAAGGAAAAAAAATCACATGCAGTTTGATTAGTATGAATATAACTTTAATACTTAAACTGGAATATCATGCTTTTACGTTTGATAAGAGGGGGAAATGGTCAGTATGTTTTGTGTATATGAGTTCTGTTTCTTTTTGTTCTTTAATCGATGTTTCAAAGTGTGCGAGCTGTATTGCAAAGACAAGCCGAGTTGACGTGAGATTGACGTCGAACATTTAAGCAATGCATTTCTAAAGGTGCTGGGGTTGACCTTGGGGGCCAGGTGTAACAAATGACAGTGATGTGTTAAATGAGACGCCTTTGAGTTCTGACAATACGCAGATGCTGCGATGAAGTGCAACCTAGTAAAGAATTCAACACCAACGCAAAGACGAAAACCACTTTATTCATTCTCTTTCATGTTAAACAGCGTTGGTTCATTTATACCACCAAACACTGTATGTTTGAATCTTGTATTAAAAAGTGTTCTCACCGGGAATGTGTGTGGGTTCTTTGATAATTCATTTTAGAGAGATTTCATAACTCATGCATATCACATATCATATATGCATAGGCCATTTCATTCATAATTTGGGATTAAAGAAATGTTCTGGGTTCAAACAACTAAGAAACACTGACAGGTTCTTTTAATTATTAATGCTGAATATAATTTGACTTGTGGCTTAGTTTGTTGAAACGAACATAAATTGTGGTTACGGTAATGCACAGTACTTGCATTGAAAATGAAACGGTCGGGTTTTTTGTTTTATTGGGAAATTGACTTTTAACGCTAACTTAGAAACCTTTAAAGACCGTGAGCTACGATGTTATTAATCGATAGTTTTTGCTTCTGTTGAAGCCGTCAGCCCGCATTATTTCAACTTATTCTTAAAATAATCGTGTTTAACTTTGGAAAATGAATGGGAGAAACTACATTGCCCATGATGCTGTACAGAAAATTCCACCAATCAGAAAGCAAAACCTGTCAAAAAATCTCGTTAGCTCCACCCTCTCCCAATGAGCACTGTGAATAACGTAATCGAGTCGATCTCAAATTACTGAAATATTTGAATATATATGCACATTTTGCAATAACTCAAAGTTAGAGTTATGATTATGATACACCTCATGAATCATAACTTGGTTTGGTTCATGGCTTTTAACTCTGAAGACCTTTTTGAAATCCCTACGGGGGAAATTAATGAAATATCTTCTGCAACCAACTCCACTGAAAAAGTGGGCGGGCGCTAATGCACTATTAGCGAATGGGACCACGGATAGTCAAGTCATACTTTTGTAGACAAAATTACCAAATTTACAAAAAATAAGTGAAAAAAAAAAAATATATATATTTATTTATTTTTCTTTAAAAATAGTGACATTTCACAACTCAAGTTGTGTTAACCCTCTGGTTCTCTTTGGAATTTTTTTTTTTTTTTTTTTTTTTACTTCATCGGAATGGGACGAAACTTGGTAAAAGTTTTGGCACTTGCTGTGTGAACACATAAAAAATAAAAAAAACAAGGACCTGATTTGAAAAGATTAAATGGTCCTGAATAATTGTCACACTTGTGCTCCTCACGGTCATAAATGAGCGCATTGGAAATTAATGGTATATGAAATTTCATCTAGTGAAAACTTTTGGTACTGCGGCCAAACAAGATCTTACTGAATTGCAGTTTTAGAGTAAAACGTGTTTTTGAAAATATAAATTTCTTGTAAAAATTGAAAATAGTATTTTTCATAACAATAAACGTAAAATTCAGTCACTTTTTTCACTTCAGCAATAATCTGCCAAGTGTCGTCTTTGAAAAGAGATTACAATTTGTATAAATACAGCGTAAATATAAATTTAGTACCATAAACCCCCTAAAAATACAAAATATTAAATAAAAACATTATCGAACTAAAATAGTACATTCATTTAATTGAGATTTTTTTATTTTATTTTAGAGCACCACAAACATTTCTTTAATTAATTGTGGATTAGCAAATCCGGTTTCCATTTCACATCATTTTTGCAATTCGCCTCAATCTCATAACATTTTTCAGCATTTTTTTCAAAGGATCCTCCTCAGTAAGACCCCTCATTACCATCAAAGACCGTGAACCCTCCAGCAAGTGACCTTTTTGGGTAGAGCGCCCTTGATAAAGCCCTTTCGTTTTTGAGGATCTGAAGCGCCCTCGATGGCATCACGGCCTTTAAACCCCCCTGACAGCTAGAGATCCCACATTTTTCTTTCCATTCACTGCTCATCTATCACAAACAAGATTCATCTGTTCTACAAGAT
>JAPMOK011277221.1:0-10207 GCA_029874615.1 Achondrostoma oligolepis
TATAAGCAATTTTTTATAGGCCGGTCATTTTTGACCGGGAACATCATAGGTGTTATAGGATTTTGAACACCACATGAGGGATATAGTATCGATGCATTCTATTGCACCTTTAAGGATTACTAGTTTAAATTTATATTCAGTGCCTGTTGTATTGTATATGCAGCACATTTTCCAAACACACTAGAACAGTGGTTCTCAAACCTGTCCTGGAGTACTACCAGCCCTGCATAGTTTGTATGTCTCCCTCATCTATCACACCTGATTCAACTCATTAGTAGAGACCGCAAGACCTGAAATGTGCAGGGCTGGTGGTACTCCAGGACAGGTTTGAGCACTGCACTGGAAAGATGTGTAAGATGTTTATTATATGAAGATGGTTCCCAACCATGTTCCTGCATGCCCCCCAACACTGCACATTTTGCATGTCTCCTTTATCTGACAAATCGATTTCAGATCTTTGAGTCACTACTCGAGAAAAATATGAGCACAGTGTGTGATGTTGCTGAGATCTCTTCTAAACATTAGAGGAGACAAAAGTGAGCGATCCAGAGTCTCTAGCTAAGAAGAAAAATCTGATAACAGTGTGTGATGTTGTTGAGATCTTTTCTAGATTTTAGAGGAGACAAAAGTGAGCGATTCAGAGTCTCTAGCTAAGGAGAAAAATATGAGCACAGTGTGTGATGAGAGCTCTTCTAAAACATTAAAGGAGTCGGTTGTAAGAGTTTTAGAGTTTTTTGTTTTAAGAGACAAGTGTGAGAAGCAGGAGACTCAAGCAAAAGTCTCCACTTGATGTTAAAGTAACCTCATTTTTGTCTAGGAGAAACATTTGAGATGTTAAAGAGATCTAATTTACAAATATACATATACTGTATGTACATATACATATACATATACATATACAACATATATACTTATGTAGCCAAAAGCAGCAAATTACAAATAAAGTAAGAAGAGTTCAACTGATTCTCATTGGGGTGGTGATGACCTTGGTGGGGGTTTATTTTGTGACCGGCTGACTGGGACAAAAGTCAATTATACAGTTAAGCACTCTTTATTCAAAATATTTGAGTGCACTCTGCCAAGATTGACCAATCAGAATCAAATATTCCAGAGAGTGGTGTACTAAGCAGAGTGAATTGTATGTGTTTGAGGGTTGAGTCCGTGTTAGTTGTTGTTTGTTACGTTTGTTGAGTGTGTGTGGAGCTCTGGTTAATGAGGCTGTACGGTGGATAATGGAGTCGGCCTGCTGTTGTTCCGCAGTTTAAGAGCTCAGTCCGACCCCGTCCCGCCTTACATCTCCTCTCCTTTCATCAGCAGGAATGCCTCTGTTTGCTAAACGAGAGTCTGATTAGTTCCTACAGACTGAGAGCGTTTCTTCATCGCTCTGTTCTCCTCCCTCTCTGAGCCGCTCCATTCTGTCTGTCACCGCTTTTGTTCGCTTGTGGGAAACAGAGTTCTCTAAGCCTTTATTCAGAACAGAGCTGGAACCCAATCAAACACAGAGAGAGAAGAGAGAGAGAGAGAGAGAGAAAGAGAGAGAATCGCTGGTCTGTTGACTGGCATGTGAAACAGTAAAGTGTGGAGTCTCCAGGCACATTAGAACTGAGAGGAAAAACCAATCACCTCTTTAATATCTATTTTTTTCTCTCCTAGATCTAATCTAAGAGCAAACTGAGAGTTTTGCTTGAGTTTTCTGATACTTTTTTTTCTGAAAATAAGACCCAAACAATCTTACTGGGGTTTCGGAAGAGATTGATTTCATCCACCTGGCCTCCGAGTCCATAATAATCCTTGCATACTGAGTCCGATCCGTATTAATTAATCTGTTGCAAAAAATATTCACAAAACAATACAAAAAAGTCTTAAAGCAGTGAGGATGATTTTGTTTCTTTAAAAAGAAAAAGAAAGAGGAAATATTGGGTCCATCCAATCCTGAGATTGCGTAGAGAGGAAGGAGAGTTCCACCTCACCCCACCGATTCAAAGTTTACTTCAGGATGTCAGTGGCTCCGTTTGATGCTTTGCTTTATATTTTTATTATGCTTTTGTCGTTATATTCTGTCTCTTTGTATTCAGCACTTTGTTTGTCATACAGTGCTTAGTGCTGCGAGACGAAGTGGATCAACTTGTCAGACGCCATTCTGGATTTTGGCATTTGCTTGTACTGTGGCTCTGAATTGTCAAAACACCTCTCAAAATGCTTGCTACGGATGCGAAAAACACAGAAAATTTAACCCGATACGATTTGTTTTATGACGGACGGAGGCAGTGTGTAAACGTGATTGACACAACGTGAGGTCATAATTATTTTTTAATGTGCGACAATTTCAGACGAGGATTAAGATTCTGCTCCCCATTCATATTATAACTCTGTACTCTTACAGTATGTGGACAATTTGCTTCTACTTTAATTAACACTAAGTCATTTTAGGAGGAACATCTGAGAAGAAGTTGATACTTGCCTGAAACAAACTTGAGAAAATGTATGATTTGAAGTGTGATCTGAAACAGCAACCTGTTATAAATTTCTACAAAGCCCTCCTCCTTTGTGTGTATTGTACTATTATATCATTATACTAGGCTAATGTAACACATTTTACAATCTTTAAATCCATTTACCCAAATAGAATCTTGACAATTTTAGACCTTTCATTGTAAGGCAAGCCATTGCAAGCCAAAAAAGAACCCCCAAATAAAAAAGAACCCTTGTGAGGGACTCCATCATACAATATGAAGAAAGATTTGTGCAATAAAGAAGTTTGTAATAAGGCTGAAAACATCTTATAAATGTTGTTTGGCCCACACGCAGTAAAAAAAACAAAAAAAAAAAACAAGTACAAAATAACTTTGCCTATAGATGGAAAATCTGCATAAAATCTAGTTCACCTAGACATAAGAACTCTATCATTATTTATTCACTTTCGTGGTATGCAATTCTTTCTTCTATGGAACACGCACAAAAAAAATATATTTTGGTAAACAAAAATGTTCAAACGTGGGGCCCAATATTGTTGTGGAGCTGATTGACTTCAATTATAAACAAACACAGCTGAAATATTCTTCGATATTCTCGTGAGATAAACCTAAACCGAAATAAAGGAGTATACCAGGGCAAAAAAGTGGAAAAAAAGTTGCATGATGGATGGATGGAAAGGATGGATAAAATGACTGGTGTGTAATATGCCTAGGACATGAATGCATGATGCCAGGGTCCAGTAGAGGGTCACAGCTGTGTCCTTTCATCAGAATACCCTCCAAACAAGAGAAAGGACTTCTCCAATGGGAGCCAAACTACCAACACCACAGATTAGTGTGTGTGCTGTGTTTGGTTAAATTCAGCCTCATCTTTCATAAACCATGCTTTTATAAAGTTCCACCTGAGCCTGTATATAATTGTGAAGAGCTCGGAGTCCAGCGTCCTGCACACAACAGAGCTCTTAGGGCTGTTTGCGGCTGGTACTCGCTTTAGCTGGCACAGGGGGTGAAAGCCTGGCACGGCTGCACTCTTCTTTCTCTCGCAGGCTATACCCGGCAGGACGCCAGCCTGTGCTAGTGAGGCCACTTGTCTTTTAACAGAAAAGAAGGTTCTCTATCTTCTCCATCATCTGGCAGGGTCAGGCCTCATAGAGGGAACAATGACCGCATACATCCAACCGCAGAAAGCAAACATAGACCGTGCCGGGCAGCGGACACACTTACTAACCATCCCTCATCCAGCTCTTTGTGTGTGCGAGTCCAGCCCGGTGTGGTTGTTGGGATGCCAAAAGGTTTGGATTTTCCCAGGATTGCTGTGCGGTTCGGTGTGAGAGTTTGTGGGCAGGAAGGAATCTGCTCTTTTTTTAGTGGCACTCAAAAGAAAAACTGTGAAATCGGCACTGAACTGCAGCGAAGGACAAACAGAAGAGCAGTGGAGACAAACCCAACCCGACTTGACCCAACTTACTGGAGGCTTTTCAGAACTCTCTGCAATGAAGAATGACATCACTGTCCCAAACAGCAAACACAAAGGCGCAGAAAAAAATACTCACAACATCACGACCTGAATGTACACGCTGAATTTAGACCAGGCCTCCCTAATCCGCTGGTTTCCTCTAGTCCTCCTCCTGCTCCAAATAAGTTTTTTTGCACATCCTCATGATCAGCCTGAGGAACTTCTCAGAAGAACTTGTTCCCTCTTTCGGTTGCCATGCAACAGCATTTAGAGTTGGTGCCATTTGCGAGGATAAATATGGATTTTCCATTTCCCAAGTACTGCCATATTCATACACAATGGTTTTCACATAGTAATCCAAGGTACTTTAAAGAATAACATGGTACTACCATGGTATGTGTCCAAAAACCATGGTAATACCGTGGTACTTTTTGTTTGTCATTCTGTCTACTCTTAAGATACTAATAAGCACCTTGTACTGCCTGAGTGACAAGCTGTTATACCCCTAGAGGTACGATTTTTGCATGTTTTTTTTTTTTCTGACAGTGAAGGGTGTTGTGGGTGGCCACCGGAGTGTTGCTATATGGTTTTTCTGTGTTTTTTGCTATGCGGTTACTAGGGTGTTCTGGGTGGTTGCTAGGTTGTCCTAGATGATTATTAGATGATTAGATGATTTGCCAAAGTCAAAAGTTTCCCCCCAAGTCTTTATGATATTCTGGTATCAATACATGACTCAGGTTCTTCCTCCAATGTAAGTCTACAAGATTTTTTCATCTGTTTTATGGTCAGTCAGGCGAAAATTGCAAGTAATAGCATCTCTCCTCAACAAGCAGCAAGATTTCAGGTATCATTCATTTCTGTAGCACAAATGGTGCAAAACCAGTTATGTGTCAAAAGTTTCTACCAATTGAGGTTTGTTCAAATCCATAATCCTCGCAACAGTAAAAGTGATACTTACTAGCAAGCACCACTACAAAATGTGAAAAGGATAGAGTATTAAGTTACAGGCTGTCAGACTGAACAAAAAGTTTGATATGATGTAGCCGACGGTCAAAGATGACACATACAGAAACATAAAAGCAGCAAACAGCAGCAGTTCAGTAATGGATGCCAAAAGGCTTCAGGCAAACAGATTATCTAGCCAACAGTTTCCTTAAAAGAGCCCCCTACTCAACACTCTACTGAAGTAAACTAAACTGATGCTTTCTCCATGTGCTGCACCACACACACACACACACACACACACACACACACACACACACTAATGTCATACACACAGTGCGGTAATCAATCCAGCTACCAGTGTGAAAGCAGACGTATTTCTCAGATCAGCTCTTCTGCTACGCTGCTAACTCTAAATTGCGGCTTTGACTTCACAGCCCAGCACGAAGCCTTCTATCTAAAACTCTCTCTCATGCTGTCTGATGAGATAAACACCACAATAACAACCGCGATCAATGCAAACCAGCCTTTGTGCTTTATTTCAAGTGAACATGAAATCAAAGTGGACCCTTTTTACTTTCATAATACATTGTTCATTGTTCATCTGTGGAAATGATGCCCCCCAAAAAAGTTTGGGTTCTTGTATTGCTTCTGAAAAGACATATATATATATATATATAATTAGCCTATTATTTTCCTGTTTCTCTCAGCAAATATTTGGGTGGCTGTTTGTTTTTTTAAATAAATAAATTATGAGATATAAATAAAATAACACAAGTCACAATGTGAAATATAAAGCAACATTAAGTTCAGAATTAGGAAATATAAAGTTTCATTTCTTAAACTATATGAGGCAGAAAAAGAAAGACTTTGGAAGCACAATGTTTGCAAACATATTTTTGTTTATACTTTTTTTAAAGGCTTTTATTTTGAAAGTTTTTATTTTGTGATGTGTGCAAACCCGTATATGATTGTTCTTTTTCTGTTCTTTTGACAGAGAGAGTTATGAGACTAAACTGTTCATATTTAGCAGCACATACACTCTGTGGTCAAAACTTATTTTTAGTGTGAATGTGGGCAGCGTTCAAGGTTCAGAGAATGTTAGCTTTCTGAATGCCAGCGTGTATGTTTGTGTGATATAGTTTAAACTCATCAATCTACTCTTTTCCTTCGTCTGAAATGTCTTTGAACTGATCAGAGGAACGGAACACTTAAAGTTAGTTCATCTCGTGTTTTTCTCTCTGCGGGTCTTATCTGCGGCGCTGTACTTGAGCTGAAGGCATTAAGAAGCTTTACGCTCCACACAGTCTGACCGCAAAAGGTCAGTTTTGCAAATTGGGTTCATTAATCTTTAATAGTACAGCAACTCTACAGAACCTCTTCATCCATGCCTGCAGATTAAAATGAATCACATGCTCGGAAAGATTAGTCTGTTGAGAATTTTCTTGGATAGGATGAAAACTGTCCAGAGTCTGGAACCTTTGGGCTTACTTGAAGAAGAAAAAAAAAATCCTGACTGACACTTTTCTGTTATCTGTTTGAGCTACAGGGTGGGATAGAGGATGCTGCCATTTCTCTACTGTGAAATTACAATTATTACCACAGTATATACTGTAGTCATAGCCCTGTTTTTCTTCAGATGGACTGTTTGACAGCTCTTGTCTCTTTTTTGGACAGGACTGTGAAAAGCTGACACTCAACAGCAATGTGCTCTTTCATGCCCCACTGAATGAGATGAAATCGCATCTGTTGCTGTTCCTAAAGGTAAGACGGCAGTAAATTCTCTTAAACGTGGAGAGAAGGAACAATAATGAAACATTCTCCAGAATAAATACACCCAGAGGAAAATGTTGTCGCTCAGAGCCGTCATGTCATAGCCCATGAGACAAGTTCTCATTTATGTCACTGATGTATTAAATGAGACTTTGTCTTAGATATTTACCCTACAGCTCCTTAGGAGAAATAAAAACAGATACAAATGAGACAAATTGTTGGCATAAAATTACACTGTGACCACGACAAGCGGCAAAACATTTAGATCTCTTTCTTTCCTTCTCCTATGTCTTTTCGCTTTGATAGGTAGAGCTGCAAAGTCTGATTCAGTTTTTCAATGTCGGATCAAAAGAAAAGTTTCATTGATTTGTTTCCCTGCGAAGATGTCTGCATGTTTTTGTAGCAAAATATTTAGGAACATACTACTGTTCATTGCCAGATTTGACTTAGTTTTTTTGATTTAGTGATTTGTCTTTAAATGTATTAGTTATATTTAGTGCGAATATATATTTTCATATGTCACCACTGTTACCTTCTTTTTTTTCTTCTCAGTTCTGCTCTGATTCCAAAAATAATATTGTCTAATTTCAATTAAAATTACGTTCCCTTAAATTGTTTCAGTGTAGTTAGTTACTTTAGTTTGTATTTTCAAGTGTAGAACTACTTATTTAAAAGGCTATTCAACGATTTTACATTCTAGGATTGTAACTTGGCAAGCTACTGATTCAAAGTTCTGTCATGTCAACTCTGAGTGTTTGGCATGGTAATGGATATGACAATGTTGATATATTTGGTCGTGACAGAATAGATCTGGTAAGCTGCTTCTACTGTTATTGCTGCTGCTGCTCATGAATTACCCATAGCAGATCTACACAGGTGGAGCTGGGGAAGGTGGAGGGTTTTTTGAAAGCGTGCTGCACTCCAAAGGCAAATGCTAATCAAGTATTTGAAGGTTGAGCACACAAGCTCATTGGTTACTGATACAGCAGGAACCAATCAGCTGTGCCCTATAGAGAATGAAGTGATTGCAAGCAGGTTAAGTTAAAGGACCTATTAGGCTGCACCATCAAGAGTTTCATGACAGAACTTTGTATTTGTGTCATCTGTATAAGTGATGAGCTAAATCATACTGATGCTCACACCATGATCTACTCTGGGTCAGAGCATCATGACATGGATTCATCCTGCAATCATTTTCTGTATTTTTAATCAGGAGCACCAGATGGGTCACCTGTTCTTTCAACCAGAATGATAGACTTATTAAATATTTATGATTCATCAAAAACTCATCATACTGAAAATGTCTTTCCTTACATCTATATTGTACAGTCTGGCATAAAAAAAATAAATAAAAAAAGTAAAAATCTATTGGTCTTTACTCAAGATCTTACTGGGGTCACACTGTAGAATCTGACAAAAAATGCATAGTGTGCACCTGGCTCCAGGTTGTTCATATTTGGTTCTGTTGTTTGGTTCCTCACCCTTCACCCCTGCACTAGTGTTTTTTTGTTTGTTTTTTTGTCTTTTTTTTACATTTCTATGGAGACAAGAAATGCTACATTGAATTTTGGGAACTGTTCGAGAGTCCATATGAACCATATACCAGCAGACTGTTGTGGTTCTTTGTTGCATATGTAACTTTTTATGTATTTTGGCCATTCACTTACATTGGGGGCCTGAAAATGCCTGTTTTTGAAAAAGTGTATATAAAGACTCGGTGGCGATGTGCAGACAGGAAGACTGGTGAGAAGAGACTGGCATGATGTCAGAGGGACCTTGCAAGGACCAGCCTAGCCTTGTGCAGATGGCTATAGGACCGCCAGATGGGCCTGCTCTGACTGGCTGTGTCTGAGTGAGAAGCTGAGGCATATCAGAGCCGATGAGGAGCAGAGGTTGGGCTCTGTGGATAGGCGTCAAAGGAAGTCCTTTGAGATGCTCATAGCGCTTTTGGAGAGCTGCTACTGGGAACGTGTGCTCAGATAAACTCAGACTGCTTGCAGCGCATTTAACGCATTTTGAATCCAAAACTTATTGTTTGGCTTGAAGATCTCCTTGTCGGCTGTCTCCCCAGAGCAGAGGAAGACTGACGCTGTTTTATCTTTGGACTTTGAACTACGTTGATCTCTCTTTGGAAGGGTAGGCCCTGTAGAGTTGTAGAGAAGAGTAGCTCGACTGGCAAAACGCTTGGCTTGAGCCTTCATCTGGAGCCACGCAGCGAGGTCGGGCAGGGAGTAGATGAGCTCTATACCTGGCTGCAGGATGCCGCGAACGAGACAATATTCCACAAATCCATCTCTGTGGGAAGGAGACATTTTGCTTAAGACACGGTCAACATGGGAACCACACCTGAGCTCGTATCCAACAGGTCCCTCTAAAGTGCGCAGCATACCGACAAGCGACTGGACTGAGAGGGCGAAGGAGTCGAATGCCTCTGCATCTCCTGACTTAATGCCTGGGGAGTTGAGTATTGCCCCTAGTTCACTTTGGACCAGTTGTCTTGGCTGGCCATATTTGTCTTGCAGAGCTCCCAATGCAGCTGTGTACGGTGCGGGGTCATACATGTATGATTTGGCCAACTGCAGAGCACTCTGAAGCTTGAGCTGATTCAGGAGAACTTGATATTTATAGTGCTCGCTGAGATGAGCGCCATCTTCAAAAGTGCAAAATCACTTTCTTTGCCACTCTCGAAGAAGTGAAGTGTCGATTTGGGGATGCCGTAAGACGTAGCAATCAGGGTCTCCATTCCCGGGTAGGTCCAGGGTGGTGCCGTCTGAACTGGTGTTGCAGCTGGAATACTGCGGTGAGCATTGCGGGAGGTGGCGGTGCCACTGTAACTGCTCATGGTGGCATTGTGAAGCTTGTACTGGTAGCTGGAGCCCCTAGGTACTGAGACGGGAGACTAGTTGTGACAGAAGACCTTGCCATCAGTGACGCTCCACCTGCCTGGGTAGTTACCGTGGAGAGGACGAGAACGAATGAGACAGGTGCAGGTGGAAGTACAGAGACTGGTGCTGCAATCGGTGCTGCGCTGACAGGAACACTGATCTAGGCACTCGTGACGGGATTAGCAGGTGGTGCTAATATCTGAGTAGGAACAGTGGAGAGAGGTGCTACCTGAACTGGTGCTGGATTTGGCTGTTGCACAGGTGGATGCTGCATGAGGACCAATGGTACCAGAGGTGGCTGTTGAGCCAATTGTGATGGCAGAGGTAGCTTGGAGAACGTAGCGGGAGCTGACGACGTAGACAAATAATCATCGTTCGTCCCTGTCAGGTAGGTCTTTACAAGACTGACAATGTGTACCTCCTTCTCGAGCTTCTTCAAGCGCCTGCATCTTCCCATCTCTCTAGCTATTCTCTATTTAGCCAGATGTGCTTCCTCTTGTATTTCCTGTTGTAGGTCAGCTAGCTCCAATCCTTTGATCTCCTCCTCTAACGCAGCTGCTTGTATATCAGACGTATTTCGAAACAGATGGAGTCCTTAATCTTAAAGGGATAGTTCACTTTGAAATTAAATGTTGGTATGTTTTAGCTTACCTCAAAGGCATCCAAGATGTAGGTGT
>JAPMOK011277416.1:0-10545 GCA_029874615.1 Achondrostoma oligolepis
ATCTGGATATTTGCCGCGGGACGAGGGCTTCGATTACCTCTCTCTTTTTTGACCATACATGTGTTTGCACCCCTGGTATATGGAAAATAGGATTGGTGGGTGCATCCCTAGAATGTGCCCTATTTAAACTCAAGTTCACTTTATGGTTTCTGAAAGAAGTTTGTGTTAGTTCTTTTGTAAAGAGTAAACTCAAGTATGAAAGAATTCCCATTCCTTTTTCCAGGGTTTTAATATTTTTTTTGCACTCCACAACAAAATCACCCCATTCATTCTAGAATGATTAATTCTTTCTAGTGTTGTCAAAGTAACGGTACTTCGGTACCAAGTCGGTACTGAAAATGTGACGATACCAGCATTTCTGGAGTACCGGGTATATTCGGTACCCACTAATAGGCAACTGCTTTAAGTCGCTTCCGTGTTTTTATCTAAGTGCAGGGCTCCAGACTAACTTTTTTACTTGGAGCACTGTCTGTAGCCGATATATACCACAATATATGTAGTGTCTGTGTATATTAAACTGCAAAAAGACTGTTTAAATATTAACTCTGCATGTTCTGCTTGTCTCTGTGTGAATGGCGCAGACGTGCGGTATCATTTACCGCACGCACGCACACACACACACACACACACACACACACACACACACACACACAGAAGCATGAGTGACGCTCGCGCTGCCTCAGGATATGATGACAAGATGAAATTCATTTCCAGACCCACTCTGAGAGTCACTTCATGAGCATTTTACCGTTTAATTTGAGAAAAAACTATCGTCATATCATACACACACAGAAACTCAAAGGTCTTCACGGCAACCCGTCAAAATAAAAGTTTGGTTTAACTTGAAGAAATTGACAGAAATAATTATATTAGGCTACTGTACAGTAGATTTAGCTACGTCTCCATGGGATTTTTTTTTATAAGAAATATTTACGTTTAAACAGGATGTAGCCTTTAATGCTTATATGTATTATTCACTTATGATTACCGTCATAAATAAAGTCATTGAATCGAATTTAATATTTTTTTTCAAATAGTTAAATAAAATAGAAAAATAGTTCCAACAGATTTTTTGGTGGTACCGAAATTAGTTCCGAGAACCGTACATTTTTAATGGTATCAGTACCGACTACTGGAATTTTGGTATCGTGACATCCCTAATTCTTTCCAAATATAGCCATTCAAGTCATCTGGTGAACATTTCTGTATTTCTGTACATCGCAATATATATCACAGAAGAGGTAAATGTCCTAATATAAAAAAAAAATTCCAGTATTGTGCAGCCCTATATGTGTGTGTGACCCAGATTGACATCACTATGTGCTCATGCTCAAGTGGAAGCGTGTATATTTTTAGCATTTCCCTGAGGAGTTTTATTTGTGCACGTGTGTATGAATGTGATATGAATGCTTATTCATGAATAACTACAGTAGTTGCTCCACGCAACCTATATTAAGCTATAACTCTGTGTGCACCTATCTCTATAGAGCAGTCTCGGCGGGATGACTTGGAGTCTCTTGGCTATGTGCTGATGTACTTCAACTTGGGCTCACTGCCTTGGCAGGGACTGAAAGCCGCCACCAAGAGACAGAAGTATGAGCGTATCAGCGAAAAGAAGATGTCCACCCCCATTGAAGTTCTTTGCAAGGGCTACCCATGTATGTTCAAAGCCTTGTGTAATTTCTAACATTTTCTGAATGTTAATCAGGTTTTTTATTTGACCTAAAACACTTGGATTGTAATATGGATGTTTTTCTGTCCCACAGCTGAATTTGCCACGTACCTCAACTTTTGCCGGTCACTGCGATTTGATGACAAGCCAGACTACTCATACTTAAGGCAGCTCTTCAGGAATCTGTTCCACAGACAGGGCTTTTCCTATGACTACGTGTTTGATTGGAACATGCTCAAATTTGTAAGTACATGGTCTTCATTCTTTATAACTGTGGTCATTAAAACTTGCGTTGCTTGCTTATATTTTGTTGTTTTGTTTAGGTTCAATTTCACTTTAATGGCAATGAAAAGGTTATTCGTCAGTTATTGAAATGCCTTATTTTCAAAAATGTCACTTTAGTCATTTCATTGGTATTTAAAGGTTTAGTTCTCCCAAAAATGACAATTATCCCATAGATTACTCAAAAAGCCATCCTAGGTAGGTGTATATGACTTTCCTCTTTCAGCCAAACACAATCGAAAAAATAAATAAATCCTGGTTCTTCCAAGCTTTATAATGGGACTGAATGGTGCCACAGTTTTTAAAGCCCAAAACGGATCATTATAAAATTAATCCATACGGCTTCAGGGGGTTAATAAAGGCCTTCTGAATCGAAGCGATACGGTTTTGTAAGAAAAATATCCATATTAATAACTTTATAATCTTTAATCACTGGCTTTCAGGAACGGCTGCACGCAAGTCTAGTTAAGAGTAGAGTTGGTGAGAGTAGACACCTCTTGCGGTTCAAACAAATAGGGCTGGGCAACAAACTCGAGCTCCTCCTCTCTTATATCATTTCTCTTTAAAAATTCTCGTTTTAGACTTCTAATTCGTGACCTGTGTTTTGCTCTATCCTCTGCGCTTCCTTGTTTGTCATACCCTGAATCTGTATTTGATCTTTTAAGCATTTTACTATTCCTGCCATACTCGGTTTAAACATGGTTACAGTTAGTGATACTACATTAAATCCATGGGGAATGTTGCCGATCTGTGTACTTAAAGCCGCCTATAACTAGTTCATTCATGGCACAATGTTTCTCCTGGTTTCCACGTCAGTGCTGTTTGATCCATTAAGAACGAAGAAATTTGAATGCTTCTCACTAGATCTCGCAGTGATGTAATTAATTCTGTGGCGAATATATATATATATATATTAGGGTTGTAACGGTATTACAAAATTCACGGTTCAGTTTGATACGACACAGTGGTGTCACGGTTCGGTACGTTTTCGATACAGCTACACACACACACACACACACACACACGAGTAAAGAGTTTACACAGAGTAAAGCCAAACTCTGTTGGAATCAACTGTTTGATTCATAATCTTGCATTTCTAAAGTTTCATAATTTTGCATTTACCTTCTGTCAGGGTGCTAACCGTACAGCAGAGGAGGCAGAACGTGAGAG
Source organism: Achondrostoma oligolepis (assembly GCA_029874615.1). Classification (NCBI taxonomy): domain Eukaryota; kingdom Metazoa; phylum Chordata; class Actinopteri; order Cypriniformes; family Leuciscidae; genus Achondrostoma; species Achondrostoma oligolepis. The sequence continues at coordinate 3,125 of JAPMOK011277416.1, forward strand.
GAGAGAGCGGGACGAGCGGATGAGGCACAGCAGGAATCCTGCCGCTCGAGGGATCCCAGCAGCCTCGGGCAGACCCCGCCCCACACAGGATGGTGCTCCTCCCACCCCCCTCACCCCCACCTCTCACACAGGTAAACAGTCTGTCTCTTACCTCTGCTTCTTCCCAAGTGCTTGAAACACTGTTGTAGGCAGTCGTCTCTTGCTTCTCGTCACACAGCAAACACATCCTCACCGAGACCGGTCACTGGCATGGAGCGTGAACGGAAGGTCAGTATGCGGCTTCATCGTGGCGCCCCAGTGAACGTGTCGTCCTCAGACCTGACGGGGCGACAAGACACTTCCCGCATGTCCACATCACAGGTATAAGGCAGACCCTGCTCATCCCAGCTTTCAGCAGAGCAGTCCAATCCGTAATAAACCTTTTTAAAAAAGCAGCAAGTCTTGTGGCTGTCTGTGTCTGAATGAGCTGCTTTGTTTGCGTACCGATTAAAGAGATTTAATTTCTTGGCAGAAGCAACAGTTCAGTAACTGTGGCCTTTGAATGGTTACATTAGGAAGTCTTATTTCTGCACGTACAAATCGTTCACAGAAATAAATACCTGATAAAATACTAGTATTTCTTTAGTGCTTGCAGTAAATGACCTTTTGATTCTCACATTCTCTATTAGCCTTTTGATGACGTTAAGCTTAAAATTGAATCTGATTGTTGGGTAGTTGAAAAGCCTTTTCTAGGAAGCTGGTGACCTAGCATTTGTATTTCTTGGAAAAGTAATTTCAGCAGCATATATTCTTTCAATATGACAGACAGTAGGCACGGTATGATTATGGGTTGGTGTGAGTAGCATGTCAGTGGACAAAGGATTGTGTTGTGGGGTGGAAGGCTGTAATGTTCTCTCTCTTCACCCCAGAATAGCATTCCCTTCGATCACCACGGCAAGTAGTTGCTCGTCACGTCCTTGTGTGAAGGCAGGTGCACCAGGTGAGTTCGATTAGCTTGAGTAAGCTACCCATTTCTTTTTGTTTTTTCTTCTTGTGTCATACACTCTCAAAAAGGTTCCAAAAAAGGGTTAAGCAGTGATGCCATAGAGGAACCGTTTTGGGTTAATGGATTAATGTTTTTTCCTAAAAATATGCATTTAAACATTCCTCCCCAATTATCAATCTATTATAATGTGAAAAACGTATAAACATTCAGTCTCTTAAAAATACATTTTTTTAAAAGGCAATTGTCATTTATTGTGTGTCCCTTTATCTTGTTGCTGTGTACAGATTGTCTCCATGTCCCAGAAGCCTCCACTTTGCAATATGGAGCACGATGGGCAACCTAACTACACATGCCTGATTGACAGCTCTTCACCATCAGCTAATAGATAGGGCCGTCAGTCTCCTCCTATTGACCAAACCAAAATGGTGTAGAAACCAACCTGACCTCTTTTCTAACAGGCTCTCTTTTTTTTTTTTTCATGTTCTCATATTTTCTCTCCCACACTCTTTAAATGTTCTTATGGACATGAGAGCTATGGCCTGTTGTGAAATCACACCAGTAGGTTGACCAATCAGAGACTGGATCAGCCAACCCACACCATTGTCATCTTATGCGACCTTCCTTCACAGTTACACTCTTATACATTCAGTGCTGCACAACATTCTTTGGTTGGGGCTCCTCTCATTTGAGGCTAATGTATCATCTATGTGGTTTAAATGGGTCTTGTTTATTTGTATACTGGGTTTTCTTTTGTATTTTAACCTGGGCAACAGACGAGTCCGCCTGGTGGCGTTATGGGTTTACTTACCTTTTTTTTATTTACTCCGTGTATTTATTTTTTAATATACATTTTAATAGCCCTCTGGTGAGGTTCCTTTCCCTTATTGAAGCTGGTGGTGTTGAGTGGATGGACCACAAAGGGGCCAAAATCTCAGCATCAGCTCATAGCAAACTGACTCCACGGCGTGGTTTTCAGTCTTACATGTCCTCACAGAGGGACCCTCTGAACCTCGCCCGTTTGTACAATACTGCTTCTCCCATTATTGTGTGTCTTCTGTTTCTAAGCTGTGAAATAACTGTAAAATATTTGTGTAAATGTTTCCATGCAACTCTTGAGAGAGACTATGAAATGACCGCAGATGGGTTGAGTCTGAAAGTTATCACCAGTTATTTTTATCCACTCTTTCATAAAGCCACAACAATGAAGTGCCAGACTTTGGGGGTTTCGTGCATTCTGAACATGAACTTTGACTCTTGAGGATGTTGATTTGACTGATGAATGGAGATCATGCCTAGACCTGCAACATGTCTTTTGAAAAGAACTGTTATATGATGTGAAGGTAATGGATTCAAGTTGTGTTCTGATGGCTCGGATGGTATTTTGGAAGTGGTAAATAATTTGTTGGTGATATCGATTGTTTTTACAAAGGTTGAAAGAATGAAAACAAATCAAGGTCTTGCTCTGATGTTCATTGATTTCCTCTTATATGAAATATTCCAGCACTGATGTGGCTTTTCTGATGCACCTTGGAAGCTGGTTTGGTCATCTCGTTCCCTTGTCATCTATAACAGAGGACACTGGCAACTTCCTGGGTAAATTTTTCATCTGATTCTCCCCCAGCCCCCAGTTTGAAGCCCATGGCTGCTTTGGGCTCCACATACTTGTGGACGTCATGCCAATTTGTCAGTCCTTAAAGAATTTGTATTACCACTGTATTTGTGTATTTTAAACAATGTAAATAAATTACTTGTATTTGCTTGTCGTTGCTTTTTTTTTTAAATGCATAATCTATCATTTAAAGCTAATGGGCCTGGGGTGTTTTGTTTCGTTTTTATTTCGGGTCTCCACCCCGAAATAACCATATATGAAGCTTACAACGCATACTTTTACTATGCATATCCTCATTTGCATATGGTTTATTACATGTTTAAGACATTAGGAAAATATGAAATACGGATGTGCCGTCACATTACATTGATAAAAATAAATTCGTAGCCTATCCTTGCCTTGTTTTTGAATAAATAAATCAAATAGTGTAAAATGCATTTCAGAGAAAGTTTTTTCTCTGGCCAAATGGTATTTTTAAATAAGGCCTTGTTGTGCATTATTTGCACGCAAATATTTTATCAGACAATCTGCTATCATCACTAAAAATCTTAAATATAAGTAAATAACTGCAGAGTCTATACCACAACTGTAACTGAAATGGCACTGAGAAAAGATATTCCTGGAATGTGGAATCACTGTTAAACGATTTATTTTCCAGCTGATGAACGATAAAAACATTGACAATCAGAATCCATTCTGCTTTAAAGAGCTCGAGCATTTAACGCGGCAGACAACACAACTGCTAAATAAATTAAAACTTCAATTAAATGATGGGAACTCCTAAAAGGTCATAATTCCTTACACAACCATTTGAGGTTATACATTGAAAATTTTCTTCTAAGTGTAGGCTACAACTTGTTTATTATCAACTTATTTTAGCCAAACATATTTTTTCACATGAATGTTAAAGCAAGGTGAGATCTAAATTCTACTGTAGGGTAGATTAGAACGGGATTGATCACTGCAAGTATAGATGAGCCGCTGCTTAAGGTGTTAAAAGCCCAGTGCATTTGCAGATGGACAGCTGGCTTGAACTGAAAATACAACACAAACCTTATGCTAATTGACCGGTCGCAAAGACCCGCCCCCTTAAATTACTGTTGTTATGTCCGACAAGCCACGTCGCTCTCACGCCACACAATGTTCTCACGCAGTGAAAAATACATCGCGGAGCAGACAATACACTGACAGACAAGGTAACTTTTGATATGAAACAAAGTCTCACCTTTCGAATTTGGTAAATATTTTAAGAAATTTAAACAATACCGTTTTGTGGCTCTTTAATGTGTCTGACAGCTCGCTGTAGAGCCTCAGTTAAAGCTGCTCGTGAACCGATCATCTCTTCTTTCTAGTTAATTTATAGCGTCAAATAAACATGAACATAAATGGGAATGTTGTTTTAAACACGGAAAGACCGTTTTTCAAGTTCAAATCCTCCAACGTTAATCCCAACTCTCCTGACGGCTTTGACGGACAACAATGGCGGATTATGATTGGTCAGATCGCCTGTCAATCAAACTCCCTGCGAAGGGTCAATAGGATCTGGACTATGTGCGACTGTATTGTAGGAGTAAGCAGTGTGGTCATTTAGAATTCACAGCCTTAGCTAGTAAGATAGTTACATTTATGAGAGGTATCACAATTTCAAACAATTCAATTAGAAATGTAACAAATTTTTATTTATTTCCAGAGAATTGTTAGTCCTAATATCGGAATGAAGTTTAAAAAGGATGGTATCCTGTATCGTTTTATTGTTCTTTTAAAAGCACTACAAACACACAGACTTTAACACCATAAAAATGAGTCAAGATGCAGTGGAGAGGAAAGGATGTATTTATTTCTATAATGATTCACAAATTCTGTACTGCTACAAGACTTAAGGCACAACCAAATATAGCTCAAGTGTCTTTGAACATAGAAGAGGGTCCCTTCTCACAAACTGCTGGTAAAGGTAAAACGAGGTAAAGTTTAGAAAGGTTTTAACCATATCACCATTTTCATAAATCATGTGTTACTATTTGTTTGTTTTTTAAATGCCCACTGAAAATCAATGCATGAGTGAATGTGAATGAACTGAAAAATAAATGTAACAACCAACATATCAAGTACAAACTGTGGTCCTCTCCTGATTGATGCAGCTGGTCTAAAAACAGACATTTCGATGAATAAAATACAAAATAAATATAAAGTGCAGCTGCCAACTGACATCAACACTTTAATATAAATACTGTAATCTTTACAAGAAAGTTAAAATTAACCCAAAAAAAACTTAACATGTAACAGCTTTGTCCTACAACAGTTAAATACTTTGAAAATGTTCCACAAAAATAAGCATATCTGAATTCTGTACATTCCTCAAGAACATGCCCAATTTAAAGAGACTAAACAAGATCCTCATTTGCATGTTATGCTTATGGGTTCGTCTGGTTGGATTTGTCTTAAATGCAGGATTTTAATACAACCTTTAAAAATCCAGTGCGATCTCAGGACTAGTTTAAAATGTAACAGTAGATGATAAAAGATACTGCAAACCAACAATCCACATTAGCAAACACTGAATGCCACAAAGCAAGCAAGCTGGTAATCTTCAGTATATGCTGGTGCCTTGCTCTGATGTGGAGTGTAGGCTATACTGACCAAAAATTTGGTGCCACATTACAAATAATTGAATCGGTTTTCGGAAGAACCTTTTGAGAACATATCCTGACATCTGTTAGCATGCAAGGCAGTGTTTGGCCAAAAATCCAGATACAAGTGCTATATCTGAACTGCAGAGCAAGGTCTGAAAGCGGTCCTCACAACCACACTCGAAGCGCATATACCACAACATCGAACGCATGTCCATGAGTACTACTGGGGGAATCTCTGTCATTATCTATTGTTCTAATATCTTCACAGAGAGGATTCAGGTTCTACCACCACACCGTTTGGTTCAGTCACCGTTTTGGAAGTGTTCTCCAACTCTATCGAGTCCAACTCGACAACCTTTTTATCATCAGATTTTGTTGTTGCTTCCGGTTCGGCGGCTTTCTTCCCATTCTCACTAGCACCACCTCCATTGTCTTGGTCGTCCTTTGGTGATTTGTTGAGCTCTTCCATCTCGGTCTCGGTAATGGCCATCTCCATCTTGGCTGGAGGGTCAGGCTCTTGGGGCTTCATTTTGATGAAGAGCAAGTTACAGATGGAGAGCACAAGGGCAGAGAGGACCACTTCACACCCAGCCAGCAGGAAGACATACATGTAGTTCTTTGTGGCGTCCAGAAGGCGACCTGTAAAATGAAACAAGAGAACAATGATATGCACTTCCCATATGGCGGCCATGACAGGCCATCGGGGCAAACATGCCCATTTCCTATGAACAGCAGCTGTCATTTTTGGAACACCTATAACAATCCATTTGCTCTTTGTTTGTCTAAATCCTAATAAGGAGGAACCATATGGTATTGTAATAATAGGTCTTTGCAACACTAAACAAATGGTCCTTTTTTTAACCATTGGCATAGAGAATCTGTAGAGCTCTTTGCTAGGTAATCTCCAAACCGATCTATCAATCATCAAAAGTACATAAAAGTTCAGTTTATTTAACGGTTCTTTTAGTTCTTTCAAACCGAACTACAGAAGAAAGAAAATGAACTGCAGAACTGACCTGCTCCAGGTGGTCCCACCAACACCGCAATGGCTTCGACCAACAGCACCAAGCCGATGGCACTGGAGAACTTCTCAGTTCCCACAATGGCCATCAACACTTCAAACTGCAAAGCTCCAACCATGCCATAAGATACACCGAAGAAGATGCAGAACACCACGAGAGATGAATAGTCTTTGGACATGGACCCGACAAGATCAGTGACTCCATTGAAGATCATAGCGAAACTGAAGAGGTAAACGCATCGTGGCCTCACCCACTTGAGCCCAGCGATGATGCCGCACGTGGGCCTGGCGAAGATGTCAATGAATCCCAGTATGGTGAGCAACAAGGCAGACTTGGTGTCCTCATTTCCCAGTTCCTTGGCATAGCTAACCACAAACACAGGAGGCACAAAAAGACCAAGCACCATAATGGCCGCGGCCACCGTGTAAATCACAAAGCCGCAATCTTTAAAGACGGTGAAGTCAAGAAGCTTGGCCTTTGGTTTGGGTTTAGTTTCCTTTTCGTCCCCCTCGCTTGTTTTTTTTGGTGCTTTCAAGGGCCTCATGAGGGCTCCACATGCACAGCAGTTCAGTAAAATTCCTCCAAGTATGAGGAAGCCTCCACGCCAACCATAATTGTATTGAAGAATCTGACCAAGAGGAGATAAACAGCACAGAGCCACGGGACTTCCAGCTGCAGCCAGGCCGTTGGCCAAGGGCCTTTTCTCACTGAAATATCGGTTCAGCATGATGAGGGATGGCTGAAAGTTCAGAGAAAGACCCAAACCTGGAGGACATCAAATTTTAGAGTGTTCATGTGTCAAATTTGAGAGTGTTAATGTGTTGAAATGAAGTATGTCACTTCACAAAACAGTGCTCACCTGTTATGACTCCTATGCAGAGATAGATGTGAATGATGCTGGTTGCAAAGGATGCCATGATCATACCCAGCGAAGCAAAAAGGCCCCCAACCATCATCACAGGGCGACATCCAAAACGGTTCACTAGGATGCTGCATAGAGGCCCTGCAGCAAGCAAACCACTGTTAGGATCCAGGATATTAAAAAAACAAAGACCAGGAACACTTAACTCTTTACTAAAAGTGAAGGGTTTTCATACTTTTTGATACCAATGACCCTCAAATATGAGGATCCCCTGTGAAAGTACCCTCTTCTTAAAATATAAAAGGCACCTATG
>JAPMOK011277469.1:0-11820 GCA_029874615.1 Achondrostoma oligolepis
CAGACTTGTTCCCGGTGCATGTTGGACTCCCGCAGGGCTGCCCTTTGTCGCCGGTTCTGTTCATAATTTTTATGGACAGACTTTCGCAATTTTAAGAACTGTACTAGAAAACAAGACAAAAATAACAGATAAGAAATTATTTTTTGAAGCGTATTTAATGAAATGCGTTTAAATATTTGGTAACACTTTAAATCATGCATAATTACATGCAACTGACCCTAAACCATACCCTACTCCTATAGTAAGTATATTATGTTAAATTATATTACTGAGTATTTACATGCATAATTACATACCTTAACAANTATTTGGCCAATATCAGACAAAAATATAATTCTAGATAATATTTGAATAACTGATATTAATAAACACACAGGTTCCTTTGAAACATTAAATTCTCCATATTCTGTTCCACATCAACAACAGAAAGGGAATGTTAAATGTAGAGTTGAATGTAAGCACTGATATTCTGCTGACTTGTGGAACATGGCGTTAGACACTGACCTTTAGAATTAATCCAGGATTGCTCTAATTCAACTCGGATTAAATACTTTTATCCCCTCCAGACCTGGTAACATAAACTGAGGAAGAGCGCTGACCTGCTCTAATCCACCAGCACTAGCCTTGCATATTAATAACTGAGCTACAGTGCCATACACATAAAAATTGAAGAAATATGATTCTCAGAATGTAGCCTACAAAAATCACACGCTGTCCAATGCGTTGCGCTTAAAAAGAGGGCAACACTTTTTGCATACGTGCTTGCTTACAAATATCAGCACATCTGAGTCTGGCAGACATCTTAAACGGAGATGGGATGCTGTTGCCACCTTGAGGGTTTCAAATAGGCTTACTTGGTATTTCAGTCACATAACGCCTTTGTCAAAGATTGAGAAACCCCATTTTTTGAAGTGATAATGAGCAGTACGGAGGAAAGTATATTGCTGTCTGAGAAGCCGTGAAGCGCTTACATTGTGTGCCAAAAGAAAAAAGTAATTTATAAATCAAAGAGAGAGGGAGATTTCATGGCTGTCTCTGCACAACACATTCAGTCATATCTGTCTGTGCAACATCATCTCCTGCACATTTCTCAAATTTATCAGCAATGGGCCCTTATAATTAGCATAAAATCCTATTTTAGAGATAAGGAATGTCTGTTGGCCTATTTTTTTCTTCTTTTTTTTTTAATGCCAGAAAAGTCGGTTCATACATAATTCAATAAAAACAGGAAGGACAAAACTTTTTTTTTTCTGCTAATAAAAATGAAATTTCTAACTTATATTTTGGCGTGTCTGATCATAACTGATGAAAATATGACTATAAAATGTTAGCGTTACACTGCTCTCTACTGGTAATAATGTGAATTGCACTCTCATATTGATAACTCACAGGACCGAGATACACTGTTGCTGCCGTACATTTTGAAGTGCAATCAACTTGGATGCTTAAGTCATTTCAACTTAAATTACATTAAACTGACATTAAAATGAGCTGAATCTTGCATAACTTATAAACAAAGATCAAAATTGCTTATTTTGATGAGTTAAAGCAATGTAAAAATATATGTTGTAATAACTTATTGGGTAAGTTAACTAGGTATTTATGGTATAACTGGTTAACTAGGTATGGCTAGCTATCCTATTCCTAAATGAAAGCTTGTTTCCATACACTGCCACATAATAAAACAATAAAAAGTTATCTGCGACTTTTTCCTCACAATCCCGAATTATGAGTTTATATATCGCAGTTCTGACGTTTTATCTCCGAATTGCAAGTTTGTGTGTCACAAATCCGAGAAAAAAAGTCAAAATTATGAGATATCACCTTGCAATTACGAGAAAAATAAATCAGAATTGTAAGATGAAAAGTTGCAAATACCTCTTTTTATTTTGTATTCCGTGACAGAAGCAAGCCTCCATAATCCTACCTGTGTGACATCAGGAATATTGACGGTCTTCTTGGCAGTGGCCACATGGCCCACAATGCCTGTGTCCAGCGGGTACACAATCTCACTGTCCGGTGGCACCAGACACTCCTCCAGCGTGGCATCTTTATGGACGTTGAAGATTCGCGTGGCCAGTTCAGCTATGCCGTTCCTCTGGCGGTACATGAAGAGACTCATGCGGTCGGCTCGTATCATGAAGGTGAGATGCCGCATGAGGTTGAACACGGCCCTCTCCATCTGCAGGTTTTCCTGCATGTCCCGCACCATATCGAAAATGATCTCGCACTCCTCCATAGAGCTCAGGTCATGGTAAGAGCTGACGTCCACTTCTGTTTTCTTGGTGGTCGACAGAAGTTCGGAGATGACCTTCGGCCGGAACCTGGAGTCATAGTACTGCTTGGCAAATGTTGGATTACTGTCCAAAAACTTCTCGGCCACATCCTTGTCCACTGCAGCCATTTTATCTTAGCTGTCAGTGAAGTATTACACTTTTCTAAATTGCGTTATAGTTGTCCTATGAAACCTGGCAGCAGGACGCCGAGAAACCTTTGGGATTACTGGAGATTGTTTTAAAGAAGCGTCTACGTGTGCTCATAATCCTGTCCAATTGTAATAAGGATTATGACATTCACCTGACAGCAGCCACAGCCATTTTGCATAAACATTTGTTGACACAATTAGAACATCTGAAAAATGTGTAACTTAAGGTTGTATAGAGACACCAAGACTGTCTTTCAGTAAAGCCCAAGAGGGTCTACATAAATTGTATCTCTGCTCAAAATGCAAACACACCTTTCAAAAGTTTGGGGTCGTTAAGAATATTTTTTTAATAATTAGGCCTACTTTTATTTAGGATGCATTAAATAATGTTATATTTACATATTATTTTTCAGATTCACATTCTTTTGAACTTTCTATTCATCAAAAAATCTACTGATGAATAGAAAGTTTAAAAGAACAGCATTTATCTGTTGTTACATTATATGTTGTAACTACCTTTCAAAACTTTGGGGTCAGTAAGAATTTTTTTGGGATAAATCAAAACTTATATTCAGCAAGGAAGCATTAAATTAGCATCAATTAGTATAATCAAAAGTTACAATAAGTTACAAAAGACATTTAGAATGTTACAAAAAATTATATTTCAAATTAATGAAAAATGTGTCTACAACTGTTTTCAACATTGATAATAAAAATGAATGTTTTTTGAGCATCAGATCAGCATATTAGAATGATTTCTAAAGGATCATGTGACACTGAAGACTGGAGTAATGATGCTGAAAATTCAGTTTTGAATCTCAGGAATAATTTATAGAAAACAGTTATTTTTAAATTATAATATTTCTCAATATTACAGTTTTTTTGGGTATTTTTAATCAAATAAATGCAGCTTTGGTAAGAGATTTCCTTTAAAAACATACAAAATCTTACAAATCACAAACTTTTGAACCGCAGAATATATATATGTGTGTGTGTGTGTGTGTGTTTAGTAAATGTATGACGACAATTGTTTCACTCTACCATTTAATAATGGCAATCTTTATATTTACATAAAAACTTTTTTTTTTTTAAACATACCAAGTTCTACATATTTAAGGCGCTTCATATATATTTTAGAAAAAGTGTACATATGAAATGTCTGTCTTATGAAACATTCATGTTTTGACAGCAGTCAGTCTGAAAGATTGTTCATCTTGACATCAAAAAAGCAGATGGACTTAATAAATGTTGGCCCTGAAAGAGAGTGAAACAATATTGGGTATAAATATCTAGTATTTAAAAAAAAACTTGTATGTTAATATGCAAGTCAGTTACCTAATACCTTGAGAATTATGTTCCAAGAATTGCTTCTCTAAATTCCCACTTTCATATATCCATTCTAATCCATGTATATGTCTCTGTATAATGTGTATGCCTCTTTAATACTATGGGATAAATGTGTTTTAAAAAAATACAAAAACAGTCACCTTGAAAAAATAGAGATCGTCATCATTCCCAGAACCAGCTCAAAGCTGTAAAAGCAGAGCAGCACAGCATTGAGTACAAACTCAAGGCGTAGAACGAAGGTCTGAAGCAGCAGGAAGTAGACGCTCAGCACTGCACAGGGCACCAGAACACCAACGCTCACACACAGAGCCAGAGAGCGCTGACACAGGTTCCCCTTCCAGCCTGAAAGTCACATTTCACACGCCATTATTTCATTTGCTACATGGATCAATGCACTTTCACCAATACAAAGTGTACTCAGCTTGATAAAGATTGATTGCCCTTTTTGCTGTTATGACAATTATCCACTCATCGCCAAAGCAGGGTTGTGCTGCATTCAGAGCTGAGCAGAGAATGTCTTTAGAATTCAATTCCAGAATTCTAACTGAACTTAAACTGATGCTGCAAACAGAATGTAGAATTGAAAATCAAATTCAAATGGTAGGCAATCGGAAAAACAATAATAATTAGTAAAACAAGTCGTTTTTAAATATTTTCCATTTTCATATAAATTATTACTGTATTGTTATTTGCATTTCATTAATGTTTCATTATAGTTACATTTTTTTTTATTATTTTAAGGACAATGGAAAGACACGTTTCCAATTTTCCAGAATGCAATAATTTATGTCTTCAAAATCAAGCCAAACAATATAAATCTAAACTAACGGAACTGAATTTAGTTTTCGGTAACACTATTTTAAGTTGATGTGGTTACATTGTAGTTATAAGTACTGAGTAATATTAATGAACTACATGTAGTTACTATAGTGTTACGGTTAGGGTTTGGTTTAAGGTTAGTTACTTGTAATTATGCATCATTTACTGTCATTACTATAGTAAATACATGTGTTAACGCGTAACTATGTCACCTTATATTGAAGCGTTCCCTAGTTTTCACTCTCACTTTTTTACTTTAAATGCCAGTAAGAGGAATTTATTGCATTCCAATTCTAAGAAATGTAATAGTCACACCAGAGGAATCAGTCTTACAAAAGTTTTACACAATAATAACAACTACATTATTCAATTTAACTATTTATGGCTTTTTATGCCTTGATATGTACGTTGTATAATATATATTTCTCTGATTAACTAATTGCAAATACACTACCGTTCAAAAGTTTGAGGTTGGGAAGATTTTTTTAAATGTTTTTGAAATTAGTCTTTTATGCTTACCAAGACTGAATTTTGATATAGTAATATAGTAAAAACAGTAATATTTTTAAATATTATTGCAATTCAAAATAACCTCTATCAATATATTAAATTACTTGATTATTAAAAACAGTTTTTTAGCTTAATATATTTGTAGAAACTGTGATACCCCTTTTGATCAATTTAATGCATCCTTCTTTACAGAATAACAATATTATTTTCCCCAAACTTAAAAAAAAGAAAAAAAAAGTGTCTAATCAGTTAATTAGATAAAAATGTATTGTACATATCAAGGGATAAATAAGCGATTAATGAAAATGAAGTGTAATTATTAATATTATTATTTCGCAAAACTTTTATAAGGCTAATACATCTGTTGTGTGACTATTTTATTTCTTTGAACGGCAACACAGGAAATTGCTCTGCCTGGCATTTCAAGTTTTGATCAACCCTGAGGGCTTCTGAATGAGGATCATTTCAGTCTTCTGATTGACATAAAGAGTCAGTTCGACAGCTGCAACTTGTACAAAGCACCGCTCACAAAACAACATTTTATCACACTGACCATAGAAGAGTCTGAGGGTCTCAAGGCCCAAGAAGAGGAGCAGCAGGACAACATCCAATATCAGGTTAGCTTGTGGGTAAGGGAGTATCACCCCTACAAAAGCCAGATTACATCACAAATATATACATACATATATAAACTTGAGTACATATGAGTCCATACCCCACCTTTATAGATAAACATAAGAATCTCAGCGATGAAGAATGCTGCAAAATACCAGCCGTTCAAATGAAACAGGATCTGCAGTGGTGTGGAGGACAACTGAGAGACTTTGTTAAGAAGAAACCTAAAAATATATACGTGTAATATAGTGTGAAACTGTCATGTGGAGGGATGAAAGACCTGAAAGGATACAACAGGTTGTCTTCCTGCAAAAGTAAAAAAATACTGAATTAATGAACATAACGTAGGTCTGGAGGATCTCGGTGTTTTGGTCCTAAATTTAACACAAATCTGATCACTACAAATATTTATAGATCTGTTTTTAGCAAACTTTAAGAAATGATGTTGAATACATGAAACTACTTAGGTAATCTTTAACATTTGGTTATCAATATTTTTCAGTCTGATGAATTTCTTTCTTAATTTTAAATACACAACGACGAAAAAATCCTAGCTGGTTGCTTGATTGTATTTATTTTTTGTCAAAACTCAGTTTCACTAGCGAAACGACAACGCCTTTGGAAGTCTTCTCAGACAGCGAGCTTTAGTTGCAACTTCTACAGTGTCTATTAGACAGAAGCAACACATAAATACCACAAGAACAAAGTGGGTGAGTTCCAATAATGACAAAACGAGTCGAGCTTCACCATGTTTTGTGCCACAAGCGGTAACAACTAACGTTAACTTAGTCATTAACCCGATTCAATCATCCCCGATCTAGCAAATTTAAATTTTCGAAACGTTCAGCTCATAAGACATTGACATTCATAGACAACAGATAATTCAAAACGGCAATCATTTTTTTCTTTGCATGCCATGGCAACACAGTAACTTAGTGTTGTGAATGGCTACCATTAGCTAGATGATGCTTCCTCTCTATCCGATACAGGTTGTCACTATTTGACTGCTTGTTTCTTCACAAAACATTTTATTTGTTTTCATTAAAGACACGTACTGTATTCACAATAAAACATAGGTTAATGCGTGACGACATTGAGCTAAAATCAAGTCGTTACAATAAAATCCCACATTAGCGTCCTGCTTACCGTGTGCGGCCATGTTGGATCGCCATGGAAACGGCATATTGTGGGCGGAGACGGACATCATCCGTCCAATCAAAACCCGCATCAAGAAAACAAGCGCGCGTATTTGACAGCTGGATATGACTTTATTTGAGCAGAACCGATATTACTGTATTCTGTTTTACTTATAAGTTTAATACAGCACACTGTAAGAAAATACATGCCTTTTAACAACAACAGGACTGTTTTTGTAGATTACTATAAAATTGTTTTAGATTACTAATAAAATCATTAATGAAAGAAAAACACCACAACAAACGGGGAGAAATTAAATCACAACACGTATAACATATTATGTGAATTAAAGGGTTAATTCACCCAAAAAATGAAACTTGTCATTTACTCACCCTTACGTCATTCCAAACATGTATGAGTTTTTTTCTTCTGTCGAACACAACAGAAGATATTTTGAAGAATGTTGGTAACCAGACAGACAGCTGACGGTATCCATTGACTTCCATAGTATTTTCCCCCTCCTACTATGGAAATCAATGGATACTCTCAACTGTCTAGTTACCAACATTCTTCAAAAGATCAACAGACGTTTTAGTTCAACAGAAGAAAAAACTCGGTTCGGAACATCTCAAGGGTGAGTAAATGATGACATAATTACAATTTTTTTGGGCGAACTATCCCTTAAACTAGAGTATGCTATCATCATGAATGTTTATGAAGGATTTCTAGATAGGCTTGATTATAGTCAAGGTTTATGATGAACCGTTTCACTCCTTGTGCTCCTAAGAGAAAGAGAATAAGAACATATACATATATATATGTAAGTCCTGTAGATTTTGTACCACATTACAGATAAAATATCAAATATGACACACATGCAAACAGATATATAGATATGCAAAATATTTATGCCTTCAGCTTTTGATGATGCAAAGGGGTCCTGCAGTGTTTATCCTTGGCCTCTTCCTCACTGGCATAGATGGCATTACATAAGCTGCAGAAGTAACCCACCACAGGTCGAATAAACTCTGTCCCTGTTGGTAAAGTGCAACAGATCAGTTGTGCAGAGGTAGAGCTGGATTATGCATATAGCACAGACATGAGTGCCTTTCTGCTTATATGGTAGCCAATACTAGCTACATACACGCACATATTTTCATTAAAGGAATATTTCACCCAAAAAATATCCCATAATTTACTTGCTCTCAAGCCATCCTAGGTGCAAACGACTTTCTTCTTTCAGCTGAACACAAATGGAGGTTTTTTTACATAATATCCTGGCTCTTCCCAGCTTGTAATGGCATTGAATAGTTTATGAAACCTTATACACTATAATCACTGTCTACCGGTAATAGCCTTATGTGCGTTTACCAGAGAGTGGAGTTCTGGTGGAAGGATGACCTCTGAACCCACGTGTTCATGTGGTTTGGCAATTTTACTTAAAACTTCTCGTTTTAGACTTCTAATTCGTGACTGGCGTTTTGTTTTTCCCTATACTCTGCGCTTCAGCGTTCGTCAATTCTCACCTAAGTTAACACTACGCCTACATCATACGCCATACGTCGGGTCAGAAGTCACCCTTCCGCCAGAACTCGACTCTCTCCTGAACGCTTTCAGTAAAGGCCATGCGTGCACAGTTTCAGAAGGCATTTATTAAGAGACTGGAGTCGTATGGATTACTATTATAATGAATGCACTTTTTGGAGCTTCAAAAACTCGGGCACTATTCAACGCCATTACAAAGCTGGGAAGAGCCAGGCTATTATTGAATATATCTCTGATTGTGTTCGGCTGAAAAAAGAAACTCATTTACACAGAGGATGGCTTGAGGGTGAGTTTCTGAGTAAAAAATTCCTTTAAATGCGTTGAAGCTCTATAGATATTTCCATCGCTATGTATTTCCAGGGCAGCTTCAGGTCTGGAAATCATAATTTTAAAATTCCTTATATCCAGGGTTGTGGAACCCTACACAGATCTTTCCAGGTTGGGCTTGTAACAGCAGCTTTGTGTGTGCAGTCAAACATGCTCTTACCCACTGGATCCATAATGGGTGTTTGTGCCTCTGACAAACTGTCAGAATTTTCCGCCTCCATTCCATTTCCACCATCAAGGTCAGAAACCTGCTTTTCATCTTCCTTTGAGTCGACATCCTGATTATCACTCCACAACTCCTAAAACCAGTGTAATTCATCATTAAACACACAGTATCAGTAGGTATACTGCAGAGCAGCAGCTAAAAGCTTACAAAACAGGGATTTGACAGGTGTTTAAATTGACCTCAGCATTCACTGATGTTTGTATAGATGGCTGCACAAAAATACAGTTTTGTGTTTTGGATTCATCATTTACCTTCTCCAACTCAGCAGATGTTTGTACAGAACCATCACTAGGTCCATGTAGAAAGTACCTAGCAAACAACACAAAACAGAAAGATGCTAAATCATTATAGTGACGCAATGATGTATAATGTTCGGAATTGTACGTCTTTTATGAAAAAATACATTGTTTTCCTTGAATGTGCACATTGTAGGCTAAAAAGCAAAAAATAAATAAACAATGCTTTGACACAAAATTAAGTGTTTTTCCAGTTTTCAATCAGAAGAACAGTGACTTTATATTTCCTGTGATTGTAAGAGACTTTTATATATCTGTTAGATGTAGGATTTAATCAAACTTACATTTAACGTCCAACAATTATTTAATTCAAATAAATATTTCAAAGTTACTTAATTTTTTGTTCTGTTGCACTTAGACCAGTAACATCTAATGGTGACTGTTGGGTTGTGCACTTTTTCCAAAGCAGCTTTTTTTCAATAGAAATGCATCTTTCATTACCGTAAAGTGACATAACTTGACTAATTGATAATTCAATTAATTGCTGACTTTAAAAATGTTTTGCAACCCTGACTCTTATTCTCCATATGGGTTTAAAGTTCTGAATGTGCATTTTCCCAAGAACAGTCAAGTGAATTAAGTACATCAATTCAATTCAATACCTTTTATTTAAATGGGCATGTTTGGTAGACACTGAAACCTTGGGATATTTTCCAGCGACTGTAATTTTATTCATATTGGCCGCAGATACAACCTTCTCAGCATCACAGGCATTTTCCATTTCAATCAATCCCTGGGGAAAAAAAGAGAGAATTGTAAGATTTCATTGACGAAACCACTGAATATGTTCAAAATATATATGGCAGTTATATTCACTAACTGTTCGATGGAGGCGAAACATCCAATGACGTTTTACTTTCCCATATGGTTCTGCAATGCTCAGAAAATCTGCATCATTGTATTCATCATGCATTGGAAGATTTCTGATCCGGAGGACTCTACCATACTCTTCCTGAAGTATTGGAAAAAGAATGATATTGCAATGCTTACACATGTTTTGTGGCCCCCAGAAAAAGACAATTTTATTATATTAGAGATTCATTTTAGACCCGGAGCTAAATCATTTCTTGATTTTACCTCCTCATCACTAGATGTTTGCATGACTGCATCCGTGTTGGTCTCAGCAGCTTCTTCAGAGGTATTAGCCTCGGCCATCACTACTGTACTCTCCTCACTGGACGTCAATAAGCATGAGGGCTCCTTATTTTTCTCTTCAACATGCTCCTGACCATCCACTCTCCCAGAGTCAGAGTCAACACTTTTCCTGAAACAGAATCAAACACCATCTGTTGTGATTCTCATATGACTGGGCACAATAAAACGATAGGAAAAGGATTTTATTTGAGAAATTTCAAGTTACCCTTCATTTACTTGGCTGTACGTCTTTGACACAGTTAACCTCAATATTTTGCCACCTAGTCTAATGCGCTGCCTTTTAGAATCAGCTTCAAGTTTTGCAGCATCAGCAGCATTCACCATCTCAATTAATGCCTTCTCCACCTGCAATGAAAACATCATATAACCACCATGAGAATCTTATGAAATTTATTCATTTAGGCTATATACATTATTTTTGGTAATAATTTCACAAAGGTTGTATCATTTGACTTCTTTATTTTTGGACTTGTGACTATGTTAAGACAGAAGTGTTTGATAATATCTATTGAAACTTGTACACTGGTGCATCCATTTCAAAGTTTCAAAGAGGCGCACATTTAATATGCATGCAAGTATAATGTTTTAAACTGAAATACAAGAATTATAGACAATGGCACATTTGAACAGTTTGACGGTTTGCATACACTTTTTCCTTCTCTTCAATGTTGAATTTAATCATTTTACCTTTCGATTGCAGCGAACCAAACAGCAGTCTTCCACATCTCCGTATTTCCCCCCAATTTTCAGCAAATCTTTTTTACCAAATTTTTTAGCCACTGGAAAACCTGCCACCTCAACAACTTTGCCATACTTTTCCTAAAGAAATTAAGCAAATTATACAGAACTCAAAATCCATGCGTGTAATTTTTTTTACAAATATATATATAAAAAAATAAAGAAATCACATACACTTTTGAAGGGAAAACCGACTAACCTCAGTGCTTGAAGCGGAGATCTCCATTTTAATACCTAAAACAGAATAAGCATACTTCCTCAATTATCTCTGAAATCTCCAAAATTAATTAAGAAAATACTGCACAAACAAACAGCAGAACTTTATTGTTTTTATTGTTGAATTATTAAATAACTGTGCGAAATAAATACCTTGTTCTTTCAGCACTTCCTCAAATTCATCTGGGGTGGGCAAGTTTTCTAGATTCCCTGTAAAATCTGTTGCCTTCTACACAAACAAAACAAAAGAGATTTGTTTCTTTATATTTTTAAATACATAATGCAATTAATAACTGTGTATCACTACCAAATCAACTGAAATACACTGCCAATACACTGTCAAAACTGTTGCTGTTTGGATTTAAATAGGCAAATGCTTAAGAGTCTATAGCCGCTTTTCCACCGAAATTACCCGGAACAATTTGTCCCAGGAACTTTTTTCTCAGGAACTTTTTTTGCCCCAG